>JAUZNK010004788.1:0-10264 GCA_035046665.1 Euphysa ruthae | reverse complement strand
AATCCAAAAGATCCTTAAAAAGTAGAACTAACGAACACAAGCGCGCAGTCAAAAAATACGACACATCTAACGAAATCACTATACACTTATGGGAAAAAGATCATTCATTTCAATGGGATAACAAATCGATCATCGACTCCAAACCTCGCCATGTTAATTAAAGAAACTATCTACTCCGTCAAAGAACCTTATCATATAAATCGAATGTCGTATACTCTTCCCGATATCTGGTTACCCACGATACAAACATTACTTGTCAGTCCGCAAAAGTCTACATCCGTATTACTACGTCACTAATAAACTAATTAACCTTTCAAAAACACTTGATTTCGAGCCTACGCTATTCCTATAAAAACCTAAAAATTTTTAATTGTAACTAGTCTGTTGATAGGAGCAGCATGACTCCTGAAACGTCGCTCAACAAAATTTTATAACTTATGACATGCGTTTTATCTCTTTAATTATTAATGCCTGAGTTGACAAACACAAATATTTTTGAAATCAGTTTTTTAGGTTGGAATATTTGTAAAGCCTTCGTATGCTGATATTTAAAAAAAAAGAGAAAAAAAGTCATGCGTAGTGGATCAATTTAATATTAGATATAAGACATGATATTTCTTAAGTTCATTTGGGCAAAATTTAACACCATGACCCGACCTAAGTTGCTTATAAAAAATGTAAACTGAATTATTCAAAAGTTGTTATTTCCTGTTAAAACTAGCAAAAAAAATTTCTTACCTTTACTTTAATGTAAAATGTTAAGTCATAAATATAAACACATTTTTATATTATTGTATCAGGTTATATAATCATGAAAATTAGATTAATTATATTCAGGGGAGGTCATAGAAATGAGTGAGAACATGAGCAAACCACCTATTTCATTGAAAAGAAAGAAAGCTTTTTCCATAGAAATCTGAGATTGTACTTTTCTAAGGGAAAAAAAAACAATTAGATTTATTATAATGCATATATCAATTCAGGCTTTATCACACAGAGTTAGTTCTTTCAAGTTGTTATCGAATTTCAATATAATTCATTATTTTAACTTGTTTCCCAATCAAAAGACTCAACTTATAGATATAGATACAATATATAACAATATAGATGTGTCCAGAGAGATTACCCGTTCACTAAGAAATGATTGGAATCAGATATTTGACAGTTAAGATAGAATACTATAGTCTAATATTTTAAGCTATGAAAATAAATTCCGATAAAGCATTAAAGGTGTTTCAGATTTTCTTTTTCATATGTCTAGAACTATGATTAAAAATATCGAATATTTCCTGGTAACCTTGTTTGTTTGTGTGATTCCTTTTCAAATAGAAATATTGACTTGAATGATGTACTTAATTATCTGCAAAAATGAATCGTTTTCAAGACACCAGCCCTAAGCCTTTAAAATATTAAGAGACTTTCGGTTTAATTTAAATGAAATAAGCAGCTATAAACTTTTGATGATTTTTTTTTTTCGTAGTTGAAAGTGCCAAATTGTTTCTTATGCAGGTTTTACTGTTTTTTGGTTGCTAGTTCTGGTTTTATAAAACTACCAGTTTTTTTCTTTTTAAAGAAGTCCGACTTAAACTTTCAAGACTGCTATCAAACAGCTTTAAAAAATATATAGGGGTGTTTTTTTAATTATTATCTACCTATTAAACGGACTAAGTTCACAAATCAAAATATATTTAAACGAAATTTATTCTTTTAATATCCTAAAACTAGACTGATGGACTTCAATGGTGAAATCTTACTACAAGTTTAAGATGTGCTGTTAAGCATATTATCCCGGTGCACCTTACCCGAAATACCCAAAACACCTAAAATACGTTAATCTAAGTGACAAGTAAGACATGAGTACATCAATGATTAGAAGACCTTGCTTATGACTGAAAGGAGACTAATTACGAGTATTGCTCTTCAGAATTTAAGAATACTGGGAAAACAGGTGCCAACTTCCAGCAAGAGTGAATACAGGATTTAGCGACAAACTTCTTAAACAGCCTGCAAGTGCACACGCTACTACTTACTATATTATGGGTTTTTGTAAACATCCATCAATCAAGTTTGTCTTAAACCTAAACTCTCGTATTCTTCAGGAGCAAAACGTCCTACTATTATCATGAAGGTGGTTTTCCAGATTAGAGCGCATAACCTTATCCATTATTAACTCTGCTTTTCTGTATGCCTCTATTTTCAAATTGGACTAAGAAACCGCGCTTTTATTTTTTTAAGTAAAGGGAGATAAACAGTTACAAAAGACTTTTCATGCAGAAAGATAAGGTTTTCCTACACGAATTCTCAGAAATAATTTATTACGTAATTTAAGTGAGAATTCTGAAGAAACCCAGATTTTTCCAAGAGGATATATTCTGAATTAACCAGTTTTTTTTTTGGAAGTTGGTTAATTACCTAGGAGCTTTTTTCTTGTCTCCCTTCTGTAATAGCATCAATTATGTGTTTCTATAACTAAGTTATATAATATTCTAATAAACTTTAATGAAATCCTTTTCTTATAAAATAGTTTTTTTTCTTCTTTTTTTATCTTTAGTTGAGCAAATCCATTGATTATTTTTTTGAAACAGAACTAAATTAGATTACATAATAATTTTGAAGTGCTAATATATTTCGACCTCGGATTCTAAAAATATTATAAACTCCAAAGCGAGAACAAAAAAAAAAACTCTCTAAATGATAAAAACAACATCGTCTATTACATTTCAAGCAAAGATGGTTGATTAGTATATATTAAGGTATCCGAACTTAAAATTATCATAGGCTTAAACGCATATGAACACAGTTTTAAAACGCTAACGCTATCAACGAAATGTCGCAACATTGCTGGGAAAAAGTTTAGAAAACCCATCATCTACAGCCAAACATGAGTCATAGTCTTTTAAGGACTTTATCGTCATTTCTGTCAAATCTAAGTTTGTGGAAAGTCCTTCTTGTCTTACCTATTCAAAATAATTAGAAATATCATAAAATACACTTCTGTTTTCAAAGGAAGGATCGCTAAATTAGCTATAAATTTCATGAGTCATGACAATGAGTTGAGAAATTCAGGAATCTCACTTTTCAAAGCTCGTTGTAGCTGAAAGCGATTTTGATATTTAACTTTTTTGAGTTCGTTTTATTGACATGTTAACTTTTTTCCATAAATGAAGAAATTAAAACTAAAGATGAGGGTAATAAAGCATCATTTCGAAAAATAGATTAGGTAGCTTAGGCAGGTACATAGGTAGTGTGGTTCTATTTTAGATGGTTTTGCTTTGCAGACGAAGGCCATGTTTTCCTTGAGAAAGTCTTAAGTCATTTGGTGGTATTTCTTTAAAATCATTAGAGCAGTGTCCATGGAAACAGTGACAACGAGGTTATATTTCTATGATGAGAAAGTGATTGAAAGTTTGAACAAAATCAGAAACATGACTCGTCTCAAGTAAAATCAAGGAATTCATTCACTCCATAAATGAACGAATCTAATAAATTCAACCGCATCTCATTCGCTCTTCTCGAAATCTGGTTTTCCTACGCACAAAAAATTTCACAGTCCACTACAGTCCGAAATATAAATTCCATCATCTACTACAGTCCGCAACATAAATAACTAAGTTTAATACATCTTAGATGTTATCTAATGCAGGTATAATTATCTCATCAATCTCAAATAACTGCTACTTTCGTATTTTCGAGCCTGCTATCAGCTACTATCAACTACTATCAGCCGATATAAACGCGAAGATTTGTAATTTGCCTAAAGACAGGAGCAAGCTCTCTCCCAAAACAACGCCAAAAATAAATGTTTTTACTTTCTTTAATACTATTTGGAGAATACTGCAAAAAATGTAATTTTCTTTATTATTTCAATGAAGTCCCAATTTGCTTTTGAAATCATATTTTTTTGTTTATCTTCATTTTAAAGTTCAATTCGACTTTTTTTTTTTCGCTTTACTTTTTTTTTATACACAGAGCTACTTCTAAGCTTCTAGGCCATCTTTCTTCTTCTCTTTCTTCCATGATAGCATGGGTTAGACGTGGTTATTTATGGCACTCTTCCATAACAACCTATCCTGCGCCAAGCCACTACGAATACCTTTCTGTTTAAGGTCATTTTTAACAACCTGTTACCAAGTCATCTGTGGTCAACCCTTCCCACGGTTCTTTTCTACGTCTATTCCCCTTGATTTCTTAACCCAGTTATCGTTATCCATTCTCTCAGCATGGCCAAACCACCTTAATGTTATTTTTTGAAGTACTACTTTAACGCTTTCTAGAGCAAACCTTTCGTGTAGTTCTAGAGAGGATTTCCTTCAATGTCACCTTGCATATCCATCTTACCATCATCATATCGTTTCTCTTTAATCTGTTCAGGTCACTTTACTAAACTGCCCAAGTCTCGCCATCATAGACCATGACGCCTCTTACAAAAGCATTATAGAGTCTACCTTTTGCCCTCAGTGATAGCGCTTTAGCGGTTAACAAAGGTAAAAGTTCTCTAAACTTTTTCTACCCACACTTTATCCTGGCAAAAAAAACTTTTCTCTGCACCACCGCTTGCACTAATCATGTCTCCTAGATAGCAAAACTTTTCGGTTATTTCCAAGGAATCATCACCTGCAACCATTGGTTTCATTGGTTGTAGGTTTCATTGTTGTCTACCAGGTAAAACAACATCCCCAGAATATACTCTACATTCATAATCCTGTATACCAGTTTATGTACCATTATACCACTACAACGCTTATGTACCCAAAGCTTACAATAGTCACCGTTTTGAATTTCTACCAACATTTTTTCTTAAAAACGAACATGAGAATTTTCCTGAGGGCCGTGTTGTTGCAATTGTTTTGCCACTTACATCACTTTTTTTTTTGACATATTGACCATTAGTCCTTTAGAATCAATCCCTTCCTTCCATTTATTAAATTTAGGAATCAAATCGTCCATACTCTCTGCGATTAATGCAAGATCATCTGCATACAATGGGTACCCTACTCTAAATTCCTATGATAACGCTTCTAGCACCATTATGAAAAGCAAAGGGCTAAGAACAGAGCCTTGATGAACACCTTAACGAGAAATCCCTCACTAAATGAAACGCGGCTTTTTCATACATATATTTCACAACTAAGATAATCCATTCTTCAACTCCTAATTTCCTCTTTGCCCACCATATCAACTCTCGTGGGACTCTATCAAAAGCCTTTTATAAGTCAATAAATGCAAAATACAATTTCTTATTCTTTTGCAGATACTTTTCCTGAAGCTGCCTATTTGTAAAATTTGCATCAATAGTACCCTTCCCTTTCATGAACCCAAATTGCATAGCATCAATATTGATCCATTCTCTAATCAGCCTCTCCATTACCCTTTCCAGAACCTTCATAACCTGATCAAGGAATGTGAACCACCTGTAATTGCCTCTCTCTTGGTCATCTCTCTTTCCTTTATAGCAATTTACAATTGAACTAGTCTCTCAATCAGGTTGGAATACACCTTCACTTACTATTGTGTTACCAAATAATACCAGCCTCACCAGTGGCCTTCAACATTTGTGAAACTATTCCTGATGGCCCAGCAGCTTTCTTAATTTTCATCTTAGACATAGCGAATTCTACCTAATCTCTCACTATCCTCAAAGCTGGGCCAGCAATTGATTCAGCTGGTGGCAATCGATTCCTATCCCATTAAAACTCTGCATTAAAGAGTCTATCATAATAGCCTTTCCATGCTTCTCTCTTAGACTGTTCATCAAAAGCTAAATCACCTGCACTATCTCTAATACACTTTTCACCTACAATATCCTGATTTGTCCTGGGCATACGCTTAGCAACTTTAACAATCTCATTCTTTTCGTTATCTCCAAAGTATAATTGGGCCATTATTTGAGGCCCTTTCAATGCGAATTTACTTTCCAGACCAAGTGCAATAGAATTCCAATTAAATTTTGCAGAATTTCACTTAATTTCACATTTATGTTTCAATGCGAAACAGCGCACACTTACGAATATCGCTGTAGTTTTTTTTTCGAAATTAAAAGGTTAAGAGAATTTTATAATTATCAAGAACTTTTTCAGGAACTTATTAACATTTAACATGTTTATTTAACTTATCTAACACAGCTTCAACCACGGTTTCTTATCTTGTTTCAAGTAAGTCTCGCTATATCTTAATATTTGATAGACGGATTATCATAACTGTTTATTCCAACGACTTTTTTAGAGGGCTTAAATGCAGGGAAATGTTTTTTTGATTAATTCTTATACCAATTATTGCATAACTTCTCTGTCATAACTGTAACGTGCTAAGGTAAAATTGCTTTTAAAAATTTATAAACTCGATTTAAATTAAAGACGATGCTATTATTATTATTTTTCAGCACTTAAAACAGTTAACATGGCATCATAAAAGTTAATTTCTACGCTAAATATTTATGGCTTTATATATATTGATCATGCGCTTTTCTCAGATATAAATCATGAATTAAACAAAAGGAAAAAACTTTTATTCCAGAAAAATTACCAACTTGACTATGGACAAATTTATAGTTTTAATTGATGAGAATCTTAGAAAAATCAAAAAGATTTTGTTAAAAACCAAGTATCTAAAAGTATTGACATTTTATATCGGACGAGAGATAGTCTTAACAAAAAAGATCTCACTTAACTTTATTTTGCTTTACATACATAGATATATAAATCATGCCTGTATTGCGTGGGCAAGCACCCATAAAACGAAATTGGAACCTCTCCTGCGGAAACAAAAACATGCAATGCACGTTATAAACTTTAAAGATTATAAACTTAATGTTTATAATATTCTATATTTAGTATATAAGTGTAAAAATAAAATATTACCTCCTGTTTTTGATAATACATATAGATTAAAGCCTCCTAATAAGTTCTGTCAGTTTAGACAGTTTGGAGTTAATTACCGTGCTCATCACTCATGGAAAAAATTTATCCCAGAAAAAAAAACGATATTGCGAATTAAGGATATTTCCCCGTTTTTAAATTAAAATTAAAAGAGTATGTGCTTTCGATGGATAACATAGAACAGTTCTTTGCATTACGCAATGAGTTTTGCTCAGAAACTCAGAGATAACATGGAAAGTAAATTTAGGCCAGAGATGTGAATCGAAATCGTGGTCTCTCTTTCCGTAGTCAAACTTCCTACCACTGTGCCAACTTCCCATAACCGGTGATCTACGGTTCAGAATGGTAAAAAGCATGTCATAGTTTGTATGGCACTACATAACTACCTATCTCAAACAAGTAAGGCATCGTATTTTAGGTTCGTAGATTCTGAGGATAAGGGTGGCAATGTTACATCTGGTGAATGGAGGTATTCTGTTGAAAACGAAAACGATAGTTGTTTTCAATGAATCAAAAACATCAGACGTGCAAGAAAAAACACGAGCTCATCGCTATGCGAGCTGCTTTGGCTGATTACATGCGTAGTAAAGAGGGACAATTATCATGGCAATTGGAGTATGTACCTAGAAAAGGCACAAAATAATGGACAATAATAATATATAAACATAACATAACTGTATCTCTGATGTTAAAAACATATTAAAAATATATAGTTTTGCATATTTAGCAAATCTTCACTAAAAACTTCTCCCTGTTGTTTTAAAATGTCTGTGTATGACACATGGCTTGATGAAGATCTAGTTGGATTTTAAAAACCTGATAGATTAATAACTTCGGTTGGTTGTGAGTGAGTATATACTATTGAGAGTTGAGAGTCAATAGTATCCATTTGATGGCGAAATATTATGTTTCGAATAGCATTTTTTGCATTGTGCTTGGGTCCAGTTGTTTGAGTTCAATTATAATTGTCTCACCAAACAAATTATCAGCGTCTTTTTTCCTTAAACCCAGCTTCGTTTTGAGCTAGCTCTTTCATCAGAAGTTCTTCTAAATCGTCAATATTGTTTTTCGATTTCTTTTTCGGTTGCTTTTGAACAGGGAGGTCAAGGAATCGTTTTTGTTGTTTCTTGGTAACCTTTGGTACAAGTTTATCTGTAGTGTCAATTTCATCAACTTCAGATTTAAAATTATTCTGGTTATCACAGTCATCTTCATCTTCCCTCTCGACGAATGGATTACTTTCAGCTTTCTGGGTACATATATTTGATATTGAAGTGAGACCAAACACATAATCAACAAGCCAAAAAAATTTTTTATACTCTTCATAAGTCTTTGGTCTTTAAACAAACGGAGTGGCAGTCCCAGATTGATTAACTTTTTTGAAAGTATTTTTTTTTTTTTGAAAATCTTTTCCTTAGATTTTGCTGTGTCCCCTGAAAAAAAATCAAGGACACAAGATAATAGGTTTTTGTTTTCAAATTACGAATTTGATAAAAAATAAAATTTGGTCCAGTTTATCTCTGTTAAGATCTATATTATATGATAAACTGGAATTGTAGAGCGAAAAACTCCTAAATATATTTGTTTTAAATAAAATTTAAAATTTTTTAGAAAAAATTACATTATTTCTCACCATTTTCTTTAAAATTCAGTGACTACATCCTCCCAAGCGTTTCTATTCGCGTTCCTATCTTTATAATCTTTTATACGTTTATCATACAACGCTGGATACTTCCTTACAGCTTCTGCCAGCAATTCATCCTCCGCTAGACAAGATTGACTCCCTTTATATTTATATGTTGACATCTTCTTTAAAAAAGTTTTCTTAAATCAGCTGAAAAGTTATATTCTTCTGCACAAAAACTTCTGTATAAAAATTGGCTGTGAAATGAGCGATAGTTTTCCATCGCTGTTATCAAAACTTTTTGATAACAGCGATAGCCACTAGCGCTTACTGTCGCTCACTTTTGAGCGATAATGAGCGATAAAGAGCGATGAAAAGCATTCTTATTAGACAGTGAAATCTCATTGCTCGTAAGATATCGATCTATCTAAAATGTTAGAGCTTTAAAAATAAATTAGTTTTGCAATCAATATCTTGAAATGGTAAGTTTAAAACCATTTTAGTTTGTTCCCATTTAAAAATCTGCTAATCAAAATGCTTTTTTGAAAGATGCTCTATTTTTATTTCTTTAAACTAAACAAGGAGTATTTCTCTATGTTTGGCAGCTGAAAGAGATATTACCTCAAAGTTTTGAAAGAGTATCAACGGATTCACAAGTGATCTATGCTATGAGAAAAGGTGCCTTCGATTGCCGAAGTTAATGATTATTAAAATATTGGAGTTTGATACTTTATGTTTCCAAGTCAATATTTCACTGTAAAAATCGAATTTTTATCAGAAATTCAGTTGAAAGTTAATTTAATTATTTTGGGAAAATCATTAACTTTAAAAGAATAATTTATGTTCTTACAAATTCGTTTTTAGCTAGGGATTTCTAATGTATTTTTATTTGGTGCCATTGAAAGTGAAGAATACCTTGAAACACTACCACCACTAATACGCCCGTTAAACACAATGTTTATGTAAAAATAGTTTTATCCTGAGTCAATTAACTGTAAAGATATGACGATAAGATTGTAAGATGTAACGTTAAGATATGACATTAAGATATGACGTTAAGATATGACGTTAAGATATGGCGTTAAGATATGGCGTTAATATTTCATCTATTATTAAAATGATAAAAAAATTTTTTTCTATAATGGTGTGTTTTCTATCGAGGATTAAGACACAGTTTGGAAAATTCCATCGATCTTAGCAGTTTTATAACTTCTCACCGTTGAATTGTATACTCCTCCAACGTTTCTTCGTTTAATAAGGCATGACGTTGTCGATTCAGATCGTTTTAGTTTTCCTGTTAATAATAATAAATAAACAAAATTTTTTCTTAGAAATACAACTTTCCAATTACCAAATCAGGCTGACCTATAAAAAAAAAATTAAACCAAGACAAAATTTATTTTGGCTTACGATTTATGGCATCTTGTAATAATTTGGAAACATCTATTAGAATATAATGAATCCAACTCCGTCCTGTAGTAATCAGAAAAATGAAATGAGCTATTTATTATGATTTGCATTGAAAGCTATACTAAAAAAGAACATTCGAAATTTATATTGTGTGTCTTTTTATATAGAGTAGAGCTGGAAAGAGCTTTGTCTATCCAAAATATAGATCTATTTTTATCGTGGCTAAAAATAAATTCTGATTTTTAACATTAGCTATATATTTTATTGAGCGACGTTTAAGGAGTCATGCTGCTCCTATCATCAGGCTAGTTACAATTAAAAATTTAAGGTTTTTATAGGAATAGCGTAGGCTCGA
>JAUZNK010004787.1:0-10264 GCA_035046665.1 Euphysa ruthae | reverse complement strand
TATATATATATATATATGTAAATGTAATATTTCGGGGTCTGGTACCTATTTCCCCAATTTTTGAAATCGGGTCAAAAACAGTAAACTGCTAAAAAGTATCAAAAATGCACCATTGTTGATTTCTTCCGCTTATTAACTTTAAAAAAGTTCAAGATAAACATTTTGCCCGACGACCCACTTTCCCCATTTTTGGTAATTGGGGCAAAAATTTTAAAATGCTCTAGTAGTAAAAATATATACATATAATTTAAGATATTTTTTTCATGTATTAACTAGAATACAATGTCATATTAAATTAGAAACAAAAAAAAATTCTTAAAGGGAAATATTTGGTTATACAACCCGAATTAACCCCTTTTGTGCCAAAAAAGCTAAACTGCTTGGGCTCCGATCACTAATCTGTCCCAAAACCGTACGTAACTATGGTTTTCAAATCTGTACTCCCTTTTTTTAACCCACTGATAATTTTTTCATTGTAGATACTAGAAGTCAGCAAGAAAAAAACATTCATTATTATAGAGAATTTTTGGCTTGTTGCCAAATGAGCTCCAGCTGCAAACTTGTTACGCTCGCTTTTTTACTTTCGCAATAATCAAGTCAAAATAGTTGCACAGTATAAATATATTCAACGAAGTATTTTTTAGTAATTGTAGCCGAGTAACACGTGCTTTGTCGCAGCGCTTTGATCTCAACATTCTAACTCAACATTCTAACATCTTTATATATTTTTATATACTTTTTTATGATGATGACAGTTACTGACAAAAAAGTTAAATCCATAGTTACTAATATCGTGGCACCTCTACTTGAGAAGCACAAAAAAGAAATGGGTGAAGTAATAAACAAGAAACTCGACAAAATTAAATTCGCGATATAGAAAAAGCTGCTATTGAAGCCTATGAGATAATTATAAAAAATGAAGAAAAAGATAACTAAAGACTACTAACGAACTAAAAGTAAAAAATCTGAAAGATAAAGAAAACCCAATTCTAAAGCAAGAACTCAACTATCAGACTAACTCTCTCAGAAAAATTAATTTCTTTAAAGGTGAACATTATCATTGGCTAGGAAATTATACAACTATATGGAATAAATATTGCTGAGCGTGCCCATAATTCAAAGCCGAAAAAAAATCAAAAAAGAGACAAAAGCAAAAACACCGATTTACTCCCTTATTTACGTCGCTCAAATTATGTTAGATCATTTCAAAACTTATAAAAACGGTATCTACGCTACTGAGATGTTCCCACCAGAAATTTCAAAGCGGAGAAACAAAGTATTGTTTGATAGAAAGAAACTCAAGGGAGAGATGAAAACTACCTCCAGTTTCATAGCCTTTCCAGCAAAACTTAAAGTAAGTTGTCAGTAAGGATGTCAGGCAGAAAAACTACATGTTACGTAAAGAATTTTAGGTACGGGCTTATATATTTGACATTTTATTGTTGTTGTTCTCATTTTGATTATTTTTTTTTTTTACCATTGTTATTATTATCTTTTAAACCTTTATTTCGAGCAAAGTTTTAAAATAATCGAACATGTTTATTTCCACTGCTCAGGAGCTATATTTACACTTTAGGTATAAAAACTAAAAGAACTTAGTAACTCAAAGAACAAGGCATAGAAAAAAGGAATATTTTCTAAACCTAAAATAACAATAAGAATAAAAAAAAAAAAAAAAAAAAAAATATATGGGAAGGCATCAAAATAATAACAAATCTTGCGACGAAAAATCTTAATAAAACTATAAGCACGCATTGAAAAAATTGTAAAATCTTGAGTAATTCGCAGGATGCTGCAAATGACTTTAATGTATACTCAATAGTGGATCAAATACTAAAAAAAAGAAATATACAACAAACATTGGATTTCCTGAACATCTCGATGACCCGCTGCTTAATTCTATTGAATTAAGACCATGTTCAGCCATTTTTTTTATGTTTCCTCCTGCATAGTTTAATCGTTGGTGTAAGCTATTAAAAAGACGGAATAATAAAGATGGATTTCATGTTACTTCTAGTGCTGTTTTGTGTCATTATCACTTTGCAGACTCTGATGTAAAAAGAAATGGCATGTGTTGGAAATTTCTTCCTGGAATGTTTCCTAATCTTATTCGACCAAAAAACAGTTATAGTCTTAATAAAAAAATTGACCGAAAGGCGCTTTCTATAAGATATCCTTTGATAAATAGAAAAAAGAAATAACTACATCAATAATATTAAAAACATCAGGTACTATACTACACCATCAAGTTTTCTACCATCCACAACCGCCGATGATTTATTACACGAGAAGCTTAAAACCGAATACAAAATGTAAGTAAATCCTCTAACAAACTCCCTTCTAAAAATCAATAATATTTAATAAACGTTTCCCTCTTATATGCGTCCATCCCTTGAAGGTTATGCCTTTAAAAGGCGTGTGTCTATAAAAACGGCTTTAAGTAAAGTTTTGAGTTTTTCCATCCACCGCGTAGATATGATATTTCACCTCGTTAAACTCTCCTTGTCAGCAATTCTGGAACAATCACTTTGCGGTAAAAATACTCAATACGCAAAAGAGCTATTTACCAAAATAATTCATCAAAAGCTACAGGCTCAACATGCACAGAAAATCAACCCCCACGCAACAAAGTCAATTTTTTTATAAAGTTTGTAAAAAAATCTGCCCTTGGATTTGATAGAAATATTGATGCGATTTTTTTTAAAAGAAACAGTATCGCCATTATTTTGTAAAAAAAAGTTCTTTTCTTTTAAAACTTCTTTATTTAGGTTAAACTTTGACGATGGATATTTGATTTCTTCACCTCAAGTTTCATTAGTTTTTATATTTATAATTAACTCATCAAGAGATGCACCAAGATAAGGATGGGATTTTGATAAAGTTAAACCAGGTTTTACAAGATTAACAACAGTTGAGAGAGCAGCATCTTCGTTTTTAACACGTTGAGTCATTGAAGCTGTGTGTAATGTAGAAAAGAATAATGACTCAATCTTATTGCTAGGCTCGATTTTATTTACAGCAGCAATATATAAATTTGAAACTGTAAGTTTTTCTCTTTGATATTCTCACCACAGATCAGAAAATGCTTGGCCTCGTGTACTTAACTGAATTGAATTGATTTTATCGACTGTATTTGTCATTGAATCTACATACTCATCAGAAATTTCTTTAAAGCATGGTTGAGAAATGTCATAAAATTTCATTAAAAGGTAAAGGGTTATGTTCTTGAGTGTTTTATATTTCAAAATCAATTACATCATACAAAACTTCTCGCGGTATACAATTTTTGACATATGTCGACTGAATATCATGAGATGCTAATCTTGCTTGCAAATCACTTTACTGATAATATGTCCATCAATATGTTTATCAGAAAGAGCATGAGGATCATAAACGTGATTTTTAGGTAAATGTTTTTTTCAGGTTGATTGCCATTAACTTTTTTTATAATAACTTAATCGGCAAAGAATTAGATGAAAAATCTCGTGGTACGTTCCATTTCGAAAGTTTAGAAGTGCAAGTTTGAGATTCAGGAAATATTTTTAAATCTTTCCGACTAGCATTCCATTCCAAAAAGGACAACGTCAGCATTTACCGAAACAGTCTATAAAGTTTACAATAACAATGCAACATCTCGATTGCATTGACAGTTTTACTTTAGCATGGACATAAACAAACATATTAGTTGCGGAGATTTCTATAGCTTTGATAAATCCCTCTTAAAAAAAGTTTGAGTTTTTGCGCGATATTCCTGCTGTCACAACAACAAGATAATGATACACTTGAAAAAAGCGAAAATTAGGTTATTCGCGAATATCAGTATAATATTGGAAAATCTCTACCATAAACAGATTGACAAGTGTTACATAAAGAACGATCTGAAAATAAATTACTCATTGGCAGATGTTGAAATCGCGAAAAAAATAGCAAAATTTTCCAGCATCAAATCAGCTTTTTACTCATTGTAATTCATATTTATGAATTGAGCCCCCGATCACTTGTTGAAAAAACTAGTGCTCTGCCGCGTGACTAAAAAATTGTTGTATGACATAATTAAATATAATTTAGTTATAATTTTAGAGATATGTGGCCCTTTTGAGTATTGTTTATTTTTAGCTTATACAATTCGTTAATTTATTGTTTCTCAACTCAATAAAAGGTTTTTCATTCAAATTTTTTATTCCTGTTATCTGTCTGTTTGGGATTATGCATATGAATGAAATTTATCCTGTTGTCGCGTTGGCTGTTGTCGCGGCTTTAATTTTTTTTTCTAGCAAAGAGTTGCAGCTTATATTCGAGGGCAACTTCTATTAAGCTCGAGTAACCAAACTTTTGTTTTCATTCATATGAAACCATTGTACTGTAAGTAGAATAGAATACGAAACAAAGTGCAAACGTTTGTATAGATTGTGTAGTCAGGCAGCTACTGTCAACAAATTTCCAATGTATTTACAAACTGTGTGGGCAATTTAAAACTTCGATATAAATAATGGTAATATTTTAAATATAATGAAATGCTTTACTGGACTTTGTAGTTTGATTTGCTGAGTTAACAGTTCGCAAATTCATTTTAAAATAATAAACTAAAACAAGCATGCTTCGAATCGCCATGCTTGTTCAATGTTTATTTTTCGCTGAGAAGATTATTTTAAGTTTCAGACGGGGGTTGAGTTAAAAAGAAAAAAAAGAATTTTAACTATATTTTCTATATACTGAATTAAATAACCAATCGAGATAAAAAAAAAAACAAAAAAAAAAACAGAAGATTTTTAGTCTTTCGTGTTAAGAGACAATGTTTTGTCGTTGATCTAATCAAAGGAACACTCCCATTTTCTTTGCACAAAACCTCTGCGATAAAAGTCTCTGCAATAAAGTATGTCTATAGCAAATCACTACACCACACCACTTATTAAAAGATTATGTACGAAAGATGGATGGAGATGAAAAGTTGTCCCCTAATAGGTTTTCTACATCAAGAGCAAAGCCGTGATTGTCCATGTATAATATATAATAAAATTTATAATTTTGCGGAGTTTTACCCAATAACCTCCAGCAAAAGTTAAGCAGGCAATGTAGATTTTTTATTTTATATCTTTTTTAAACATTGGCCCCTAGCACCACTAATCCAGAACCAAAAACAGCTTTATGGTTCATTAAAAAGTTTCAAGAAAATGGTTATTTAAAAAGTGTGCAGTACTAAAAAGAAAGTTATGATTGCAGCAGAATGAAGCATTTTTGCTCGATTGTTAATTATTGCAAAGGGCAGGGATATAATCTCTTTATAAGACGTTCTCTCTTACTCATTAAGTCCAATACCGTGGGCTCTAGCACAAACAGACCGTGAAACCTAAGCTGTTAAAAGCAATTGAATCTGTAACAACTGCATCAAACAATGAATTTCCTTCCGACTGTGGATCTAGATATGATGGTATGGTACTAATACAGCAGTTAAAAAAAGTCAAAGGTTCTGATTATATCTTCCGCAGAATATCAAAATTTGAATTCTCCCCGAGAAAATTACTGTGCGTAAAATACACTATAAACTTTGTTTGTTAACTATCCATACAGGGCAAAAACACTATAGACAAATATAAAGTATAAAATTCAAAAACCCCATGCCTCATGAATTTTACCTTCTTCTTCCTTATTTTTTTCACACCAATTTTTATAGACCCACGCAAAGTCTTTCGCCTCGTCCTATCATTCTAATTCCTTCTAATGACTTTCTGAATATATTTTGTTCCTGGCTCCTTTGAATATTGTCATTTTGCAATGCTTGTAAAAACCCAATTATTAATCCTGTTCGCGTATTACCATCTCAATTTCTTTCTTCCCTTCATTAAACTCCAATATGGTAGAGTGCGCGCAGATTTCTAGATTTTATCTGTGCACGTAAGCCTGTTTATAACATAGCGTCCGGATTATTCCGTTAAAGGACTTGTTGGTGTTTTGATACTTCTTGTGAAGTTTATCATCTCTCAATTCATGAAATAATATTTGGATTTCAGGTTCATTTTTGATGCTGCTGGGAAGATTTAGTCTGCACTTCCCTTTTCTTGAAGTATTCCAGAAGGAACACCAGGAGTCAGTTAACCAATCGCACCATTTAGTCTTTCTTCATCTGGTTTTATGTCAATGCAGCGACACAAAATTGCATTGAAATTTCTTTTCATTTGGTATAGACAGTGTGTATACTGTCAAATAGCTAATCTGCAGCAGTTTTTACTATAGTTGATTGCTGCATCGATGAGCTTACCTTGCCCAAAGATAACTGTATTCCATTCTTTCAACAGATTCTTCTGAAATTTTCGTAGGCTTGTGCCAACGTGCTTCTGAACGTGGCCTATGCACTCACCATTCTGGATCTCTTTCCCTACATAGGGATCTGCTTGAACAACCGAAGGGAAGGATATGAAGAAGAGTCACCGTCACCGGTAAACAGTGTATAACACAAGTTTCGTTTCACAAATGTTTCCATCCATGAAGCGGAATCCTAATGATTGATAAAAAATACATGCGTTTCCCCTTCCATCTCAAATATCCAGGAGTGTCTTTTTTTTTGTCCCCCAATATGTATGATTGGCACTGTTTAGTTTAAATTTCAATGTCCATCAATTTATCATTACCCCTTCCAATACACGAAACAATCCCGTTGAGTAAGGATATCCACGCCTTGGCCATGAACCATGGAAAGAAGCAATGATATCGATAGGTTCTTCTTTGTTCTGATTTTGAACTGCTAAAGCTGCTTTCGACACAGCTTCTTCGGCTACCTGTACATAGCATGGATATATTACATTAACTATCTCCTCATAACGGAGGAAAACTTTAGAGGAGGCGACATATTCAAGTGTTGTGCGAAATTCTCGTGTGACGTATAACCAACCAAGTTCATGAAATACTTATTAAATCTCGATAAAGGCAAAACAGATATGAGTTGAGTTGTTTCCACTTAAAAAAACGAAAGCTCAAACCAAAACTGAAAGAAAACACTCGTTTATCTTGGGAGGATCCAGTTAAAAAATATACACCTTTTTTCTTTTCCTTGGCGGATGTTTGAAGGGCGTAAATATTTTTATCTTTTGGAGAGAGGGTGTAATGCTTGTAGCAGCCAAAACTTAAAAAAAATTTTTTTTTTTTTTTTACTTTGGTACAATAAATAGGATATATCTCAATATCTACTTAAAAAATAAAATTTGATGATAGATTTGGAATCTACTGTAAATTTTGCAAAAAAAAGGTTTATTTGAAACAATACAATGTGAAGTTCTTCAATCTTTGACAAAAATTTTTACGGAACCACTTTAAAATTATGTACTTAAAAGTTACTAGTTCTTGTAGGTGCACAAAAGCTTAAAAAACTAGTTTATTAAAATACTTTTGTTATAATTTACAACCAATAACATTCAACAACCTCATGCAATTTACAACTACGGTAATAGCCAAAATTATGAAACTTATACGCCATTAGGACACCTTATTAAATGAAAAAAAAATATCACAATCAGTTACAATTATGGATACACTGCTCATGTCATGTTAAGAAAAGCACTTTCACAACATGCGTCAAGTGTGAATTTGTGCTAAAATTTGATAAAAATTTTCATATGATATGACCATGGTTATAGATCAATTGATCTGTTAGATTTAGGAAAGAATTTCCCGAAAAAGCAACTTATTTTTCTAGAACTTTGGATTTTGAAATTTATGATTCTTATTAACTTTTTTTTTTCATAACCAATAACATATCATAACAATAACATACCCAATAGTGTAAATTAAGGGTAAATTGATTGAGTCTTTTATTGGGGGATGTTTTCTTTCTTTTTTTTTTTTGATAATTTGCGTATTTCGAAAACTTTATCAAGTAGCTAGATGCCATTTAATAACTCTACTGACTACTGACAGCAGGGTTTAGAATGTGACAGTAACAGTTTGTTTGAAGTCATTTTTTATCTAAAGATCCTCTTTCTTTTGTGTATTTGCTACAATAAATGAGAAAACTCTGTCTTTTATTTTTACGTTTACTTTCATTTCTTTAGTTCCATCTAGCTAGTTAGTTAATTAGTTTTCATTCTGCTATAACAAATATACAGGAAATTAACAAAAAAATAGATTGGCACCAACTTTGGTTCTTTTATACAACGCATGAATAAAAAAAAAATTGATATGAAGACTAGGGTAAAAGATTCCTTCGAAAATGAATTTTGGAAATCAATTTTGGGGAAAAATTTTTTTTTCAAAAATAAGCTTTAGCAGATTGACAATGAAAAATCTTCCATAAATAAAATTTTGCACAAAGGTATTCCTCTAGTTTTATCTTTAAAGATTTCAAAAATATAATCTAAATTTGGTAATCTAAGTGTTAACGGCAAATAAGCAGGCAGATTGGGGTTGGCAGATGGTAGAATTACATTTATAAAAAATCCTCAAATAGAAGTTAAGTTTAAGGATTAATTCAGAAATTTTTAGAAAGAAGTAACATATTAGTACACATCTATTCTATATACAATATATTATAGGAATAGCATAAAGAGGCTTCCGTCCTTGTTTTCCCAGTTAACCGTCGGAAGGGCTAAAATTTTTACTAAATAATCATGAATGTCACCCTCAGATACGAAACACAGCCAATTTTTTATTCAAGCATAAAGTTTTTGCAGGACCAAAGTTTGTTTTTAGGGTTATTGCAACGAGTTGAAAATTCGGCTGACAAAACTGGTTGTTAGCTAGATTTGGAAATTGGACAAGATTTACTCCTTTAAAAATAAAGAAAAGAAATGTCATTACGGATTTTTTCAGAGAAATTAACATCTGCAAAAATGCCCAAGAACAACCTCGGTAATTATATAGAGGAGAATGTGGCTCATAACAAAAGTAACTTGAGTCACCAAAATTTAAATAGAAAAAAAAAAAATATTAAAAAATGAAGAAGAAAAATCTCAGATAATTTAGGAAATTACAAATTAATAAATCCAAGATGGAGGTGTAGTTAAATCTTTTAAGAGTTTCGTTTTGTTTTGAAGAAATTTAAAAGGAGATGTAACGAAAATTCAAATACTTAATTCATTAAAACCAACTCAAGAAAGTAAAAACATGACTTCTTTGGAAGCGCTAGATTACGCAGTCACTAAACGAAAATAAAAATAAATATTATGACGCTTCTAAATAAGTCAATTTTACGATTCTTTAGGATCTTGGGTTTTGCCATGAAGGAATTTTTCAATAAAACTATTGGGACCTAAGTCTTTTAATATTGGTGCTATAAAATCTAACAGCAATTAGTATGTCTAGATTTTCCTCACGAATTTTTTTTAAGCAAGCAATATTGACATATCGTTTCATAAGTAATGAAACATAACTACATTTACTGGTGTTAAAATTTTGTCCAATTATCATGTCATAGCGGTTTAATGTCATTATTGCCTTTTCAGTTAGCGGCATTGCTCCTCAATTTTTTACTGTTACTTAGAAGTCTGTTTCTCTTCTTTAGATTGCTTAGCCGACCACCAACTCGTTTTTACACATGACCGATGCATTTCCACTTCCTTATTTGACCAACGTTTCTGTATGGTTTATCATACTGTTCCCATCTGCAATAAACTTCATACATCGCAACATATTTTTTTGTTTTAAGCACTGTAGCGTTCTTAATGTGCCTCTAGATTCCATTGACAATGCTGAGCAGATATTCTGCATAACGTGACTTGAGATAACTCAAATATCTCGTCTCCATCATTCAGGTGGATTTTTTACATTTTTAGCTGAAAATTGTTTATTTTAGCTTCTGTTTGGAAATCTATAAAACTGATATTTTTTTACTGAAACTACAGCAGCTACGCAGTTTATAGACATACATTGTTTTTTCAATAGATCGTCAAACCTAAAAAAGACATCAGAAATTCATGTCTCATAAACATCAGTAAGATTTTGCTTGACTGAATTTAAACCATTTTCTCAAACTTAAGTTTCACATGTGTTATCTTGAAAAATTTTGCTAACGCTGAAAGTCCATTTCTCATTTTTCAAAACACAATAACAGCACAGGTGTAAAACAGCTTTTTCTACACCATTTCGTTTGATGCGTTCCAACATCTTTAACACACATGTTTGGACATCCGAGGAAACTTTATCACTTGTGAATGTAACGTAAAAATAATTATGAAAGTAAACCATCCTAGCTGATATTTTTTATCCCATTATTATTTTCACATAATTTTAGTTTCCTTGCAGAAGCAGATTTTTTGCCCACAAATTTCGTTTTTTA
>JAUZNK010004786.1:0-10264 GCA_035046665.1 Euphysa ruthae | reverse complement strand
CCGTGGCAGCATGACTAAACCTAGTGATAACCAAAGCGACTCTAAGGAAAGAACCCGAAAACTAATTAATTTTGTTTGTATGAGTTGTATACTTGATAATCTTTAAATATATATATATATATATATATACACATATATAACTCCCTGTCATTTGCGAAAGTTTTTTCTCCATTAAATGGTTATTTTAGAACAGTTATGTAATTATATCGAGGTACACCATATATATAACACCAATCAACTCGGTTTTAGAAAAGGAAATTCTACAATAACATTTCTTTTAAAACTTTGTGATGATGTATGTTATCAACGCAATGCATAAAGGTGAAATAACGTCTTCTGTGTTTGCAGATTACCTGAAAGCTTTTGACACGGTACATGAAACTCTGCCAAAAAATTAAAAAAAAAAAAATTTCTTTACACCTACCTAACAAACAAAAAACAATATTTGCAGATTGACGGGCAAAAATCAACAACCGTCTAAATGGAGTGGAGTGCCACAGGGAAGCATTTTAGGTCCTGTCTCATTCAACATCTATGTTTTCGGTTTATCTAATAGTATATCAGCAAATTTTCTGCAGTATGCTGATACAGTATGCTTGATACAAGTAGATATAAACAATGTAAAGTAAAAAATTTCCTGAATTCTGCAAAAGAAATAGAAAACGATATCAACACGATAAAACAGTGGGCCCGAAAACATATCTTAACAATTAACCCTACCAAAACAAAAACGATGCTTTTCTCACCTCCTCAAATGTCAGCAAAACACAATTTAAAATATGAAGGTTCTTAGTATATCAAATTTGACGAAAAAACTATCGAACGAGCAAACACAGTTAAACTTCTTGGAATTACTTTTAATGAAAACTTCTTGGTCCCAATCGCATCTAAAAAAATTCTAACTACTGGCTACTATACCCCTACGACACTTAGAACTATTAAATGACTAGCACCATTCCACACTCGAAGAAAACACCTTGCTCAATCCCAAATCAAAAATCTACTACGGCAGTCCAGTTTTTACGAAAATTTCAAACAACCTTGTTTCGAGTCTTCAAAAACTCCAAAATGCTCCACATCGTATGTAACAAAACAGTTCTGCAATGCAATAATGTCACTGAGCTGAACTGGCTTGCAACAAAAGAACGATAAACCTTCAATACACTAAAATTTAAATATAAATCTCTTCACTCTCCAACTTGGCCTACTTACTTACCATTCTTATTTATCAATGAAAAACTTCAGTTTAAGAAATATATTCAACTAGATTTTACAACTGCTACAAATAATATATCTAACAATTTTCCAGACTGCTCAAGCATTCATTTCAATGACCTTCCACTCAAATGACGATTATAAAAACAAATCAGTTTGACAAAGCGACTGCTAGACTTTTCTAACCTTTTTTTTGTTAATTTATTTTGAGATTTATATTTTATTGAAATGATGATGAACCATCGTAAATATAGATATGCCAAAATTTTGTTACTTAAAATGGACTTTTTTCAATATACGGAAGTTTTTATGGCGAATTTGGTCATAAAAACCACCATACCCGAAAGTTAATGTGAAAAATTTCGCGTTTTCTTTTGCACGCGAAAGTTTCTTCCAGCAAAAATTTCTTCTCTTAAAATAATCAATTATGAAGCCTCAAAGCTGTAATTGATACCACAGTTCTTGTATATGATGACGTAAAGATTAGGAGCAAAACTTCAATGAATAAGGAAAAAGTATCGTAATTGGTTAATGACAAAAGTTATTGAAATACTGCTAATGGAAAAAATTTGAAATATTTTAAAAGTTTTGACCAATTATACATGAGTAGATCATTACGTGGTACTAAGTACCACAATACATACATTATTTAGTCATTCATCACCTGCTCTATTAATATCAATACAATAGGGTATTACTATGCGGTTCGAATTATACCTTGTGTAATTTGTTTTGATTGAATAAAGACACGAATACTAATGTGACGTCAGTTCACATGAAACGACCTAAAACCCAATATAAATATAAACGATTTTAGGTCAACTGGTAACAATTTGATTCGTATCATTGCGAAGTACAGTATGTGATAACAGCCCTCCCCGTGTGCTCTCATACGCATTTGGAGAGCCCTCTCCAACCTCTTCATGCGTAGGTACGAGATAAACACTTTTAAAAAATATAAAATATAATATAAAATATAAATAATATATATAAATATAAAATCCTCAAAATTAAAAATAAAAAAGTAAAAATAAATTGATTCTTGGAATAATACAGAAATGTATAGCAAAATTCTATGATAAAGACTGATTGAGTGCGTTTTTAAATGCTATACTACATATTGTATTTGCAGTGGTTGAATCAGTCAAGAAATTACTTTAAAGTTTTGAAAAAGTTTTATTTACCAAATTCTCAAAGCTTTTACAATTTTATATGGCTTGTGTGGCATAATTTACAATGGATTTTTATTCAATTTTAATCAGCCTTAGTAACCAACAACAAAAGTTACAACTGAAGAAAAGATATTGACTTGTAGTTTAACGAAAAAAATATGTTAAAGCATTTTTCTAACATACGTGGTTTTAAGATATACAATACTTTCTAATCCATGCTAGCATGGAAAATGGACGTAAAACTGTATAAGAAAAAATACAACTACAAAATAAAGGAAAAAGGCTTATGTATTATATATAATACCAGTTATTTTAATTTTACTCGTGATGAAAACCATGAGACAAAAGAACTCTTCTCTCAATTAAATCGACGAAATTAAACATTAATTTTTGTAATTTTCTGATATGTTGGTAATTTTTATTTCTGATTTTGGTTGATGAAGCTTCCTTTTGATGAAACTTACTTTTGATTCTGTCTTTAAAGCTTAATGTAGAATTGTGATAATTATTGTGTGGTTGTTGTAAAGGTTTTTCGACCCAACACACTGTTTCGTTTGATTCAGATGTAGCAGCATTGTCTAGACAAGAAAATAGGCACAATCCTCATGGATTTATCTAAAGCCTACAATTGTATTTCGCATGATTTGTTCTTAGATAAATTATTTTCATACGGTTTCTTTTGTAAAAAGTTCACTCAAGAAAATAAAGGGTAACGTTGAGATCTATTTTTAATAAATTGTTAGATATTATTATTGGTGTTCTTCAAGGGTCTATACTTGGACCTCTTTTATTTAATATTTTTATAAACGATATGTTCTTTTTTTGTATTAATTTGTGATATTTGTAACTTTGCAGACGACAACATTCTTTATGCTTGTGTTAGAAAGTGTTGCTTGATTAAAAAATTTGTTCTGTTTTAATTCTATGGCACCTAATTAAAGTTTTCGGAGTAGATTGACCCCAATAGTGTTTAAGTATGTAATAAGAAAATTGTTACAAAAAAGGAAGCCATGCTTCTTGGGATTTCGATAGATTATAAGTTGTGTGTACAAGCCAATAACAAGCTACGTTGTTTGATTAGGATTCGTGAGCTTTTGAGTGTTATACTAACTCGTACACTTGGACATAATTAAGTTTTTTTCTGTATTGTC
Source organism: Euphysa ruthae (assembly GCA_035046665.1). Lineage (NCBI taxonomy): Eukaryota > Metazoa > Cnidaria > Hydrozoa > Anthoathecata > Corymorphidae > Euphysa > Euphysa ruthae. Next base: position 6,726 of record JAUZNK010004786.1, on the reverse strand, counting down.
CTTAAGTTCTGATGTTCTGTATAAAAAACTGACTACAATGTGATCCACAGAGTACAAAAACCTGAACTTAGAAAAGTCCATCAAACTTTGATGGGCTACTTACACTTGATCGTTTAAATGTTTTGATATTTTGGTCACTTGAAAAAGATCGTTCCAGTGTGCACTTATAGCTGGGCTCACCAACGTTAATCGGCAACTTCTAACGATGTTTGGAATCAACATCTTCTCGACCTTTAAGCATTTTAATTACGGCATGAAAATATTGTGGAGGATTTTCGTGGAATATCTCTGACGGAAAATAGGAAACTCTGATTGAAGTGCGCAGACATCAATGTTGTCTGAGTAAATGCGGTTAATTTGTTCCATACCATCTTCGGAAGTTTAGTTTCGTGATCCTTGGATTAAGAGTTCCTCCAGGTTTAAACAAACTTGAAAATTGGGTTGATCAAACCGTTGTTTGATAGCAGGTATTACGTGATTCATAGCATCAAAGTAAATTTGGAAATTCATCTTCAGCAATTACTAAACTGAATGGAGCATTCTTGACCATCCAAAAAATGCAAAATTGAATAATTGGGCTTTTCTACTTTTTTGCTAAGAAGCTCGTAAAAAATCTCAAATTATTTTTGTGTTTGCAATTGATTTAGATTTTTCAATGTTAAGTTTGCCAGGTTTTGACCACAGATAAGTGGCAATTCCTCTGACTGGAGCGTTTTGGACATGTCATAATTTATACAAATTAAATTGAGCCTTAGAAATAATTCGAAGTAGATGTGAAATCTGCTCATTTGGCTCTCAATCTATGATGAGTACCTTCACTTCAGATTGCAACCCACCTTTATCCAAGCAAACACCACAAAGTTTCATTAATGCTTCGTAAATTAACTCGATCTTTTCGAAAACTTTGGTTCGCACTGTATACTTTTCTTGTCTAATGAGGGAACTAAATCTCGATCTATATTATTGCATACTATTATTCATACTATTCTACTATTACACAAATAAGAATACTGAATGTTTGATACATAAAAATAAAGTTATAAAGTTACATAATTCTCATCATCATCAGTAGAAGATTTATCATTATCTGAGTCACTATCCAAATCTTCCTCGCTTGAAATTTCGTCTTGAGGAAGAGTATCATACTGCTCATTCATATATTTGGAAATTACATGCTTTGTAAATATTTGCCCTATTTATATGTAATTTAATCCAATTTGGATCTGGAGGCAATCGGCTTGTTGTCTTTTACTCATCTGCTCCCATTTTCGTGCTTGACATTCAGCAAGTGATTCAGATTTAGCATTGTTTTATACAAACTTTACAATAAATTTCTCTATTGATTTGACCAGCGCATAGTTTTTCTTTTGATGAACCGAGCTTTGCAAGTAGTTGATTCACTTGTTCGATATTTGAGGTTTTAAATAAACTGACCATTTGCTCAACAATACTACTACCTAAATCACACCCTGTAACTACGTGCAAATTGATAATTATGTCAGATATCTCCATACTGCACATAGCATTGCAATCGAAAAGTTTCCTATTGCGGTAAAGAAAGAGTAAAGCATCAAACTTGTGTGCAGTAATACCACAGCATCTGTATCTTAAGCATCTATCGTTACATGGTAGAATATCTTTGTGTCAGCCTCGTGTTTGGTCGCAGGTGTAGACAGGTTGGTTTTCTATTTTCACAAGATCAATAAATTCTCTCCCAATAGTGTATTTAAATGATTTATTTCGATCTTAAGGAAAATATGAAAATTGAATTTTCAGGAAAGTTTGTAATCTTATTTTATTCTTATTGTTTCTGAAAAACTTTCCAAAGTCATTAATAGATGGAATGGCAGTATCTGACTTGGGGTATACATTATGACTAAAAGAAGTTCTTGCTTTTGATTTATGTTCTGCATCTTTTATAGACCAATCAGTATCATATCTGCCATTTTGCGATGGAATTCAGTAGCTTTAGGGTTGTGTCACCATAAGACCATGTTGAATAATTTTGTAGTATAATCTTTCCAAGTATAGTATGATTTGTCATATTTATCGCGGTCTTCTTTTGTTGGTATTCCTTTTCGCCAAATATAACATATATCAAATATTTCTATATTTTTCAAATAATCTTCTAAAAAAACCATATTAAACCTTTCCATGAGCTTTGACTTTAAAACTTTTCTCATGCCTTCAGTTGCAGTAAATATTGATAGAGGAGTATCTGTCAGTCGAGGCTGCATTACATAAAGTAGTTTCTTAGAACTTAATTGTTCTGCCAAACTAACTAGTTGACCATGGCACTATTTTCCATCTCCATTGTTCTAAATTTTGAGATACCTTGTTTTTTTGTTTCTTTCATAAATGACAATCTTTTGATTCTTTTGATTGGTTCTAGCAGTGCTGATTTTGAGATGACATTTTTTTTTTGATTAACTCTATTACTTTTGCTTCACCATCACTATGTACATTTGCAAAGTCGTCTATCAATTCACTGGATGCTGTTTTCCTGATTCAAGAGATTTAGAATTACCTTTGGTGAGATCAAATGGGTTGCATTCCCATTCTGTAAGACATGCATCCATATCTTGTACAGCTTTCTCATCAATCAATTTTCTGGATTTTGAGTTTTCTCTATAACCTAATTCACATTTGTTGCTCTGGATGCTTTAGAAATTTCAAGTGATAAAAGGTTTTAGATTTTATTTGAGGGTTACTAATTTCATAGTTAAAACCAGAGTATGCTTCTATTGTTTGAACTTCCAGAGGTGAAATACTCTCAATGTGTAGATTTAACCATGCCAGTGTATGTGCGAAAAATCGAATTCTTTGATACTATGTAGTTTCTGTCGGTTTTGAAGTTATTTCCAATGGAGCTGGATTTCCTTTTAAATCATCAATTCAGTCAGTGAATCATCATTATTGTTATAAGCATATAACATTTTGGCTGCAATAACATCAATATGCGTGACATGTAGAGTTCTACCACCTGAAAAATAAATGAAGATAGCCGTTTATTCAAGGATGGAAAGATTTTCAGCATATATATCTACATGTATATATCTATAAGTATATCTGTGTACCAGACTGTTAATCCAAGATTTTTGAGTATAGAAGCTAGTTGTTTGTTTCTTGTAGTACCATGAACATTTCCGACTAATAATAGAAGCTATGCCAATAATAAAAAAATCAATTTATCAACCGCTTTATACTAAATCAAATAACTCAATTCTATGTGATATAGGTGAATATAAAATATCTTGAACTGTTAACCAGAAAGGAAATTAAAAAAAAAAATTCCTAATATTGAGTGTATGGATTAGACATAGATTTGAAATATAATTTCTGTGATTGAATTCTTCTTGAAAATTAGTCTAATTAAATTTTAGTACCTTTAAAATAGTTCTTTTTCCAGTGATACATGGCCAAAGATGATCACTTAGAAATATATGTTTCATCTTATTCATTAATATACCATACTAATATACCCATAATTTATCAAGGTTTGCTAACCAGAACACTATTTTTCTCGGTTTGTTCTGGTGACTTAATGATATTTTCATCTCATCAACATGGAACGGCCAATAAAGAGGCTGATTTTTATCATTCTTCACCTGAAAATAAATTCAAATGAACTTAACCGAATCGTGATTAAGTGTAAGTACCAGAAAATTTATAAATCGTGAGCTGCAGGAGAAGATACATGACTAAGTCTTACTTATTCATGAAGATGCGATGCTACATTTTTAACTAGTAAATTATCACCAATGCCCCAAGAATTTATTGCTGCTTCTATATATTTACCACCTCCGCTTTTGTCTTTAATTATTATTAACTGGTTTTTATGGAACCTAACATTGAATCCTATTCTATTTCCAAAATACCCTTCGATTATTTTTCTCATTTTTGCTGTGTATAAACAACTGATCATGTTTAAGTTTACTCGTATTCTGTTAGTCATTCCGTAACCAAATTAATAACCTGAACAATGGAATAAGAAATACTGATTGTATACCAAAAATTGGTTAATTTACATAAATTGAGGGAGGTTTGTCTCAGATATTTTGAAATTTTTTCAGTGTGCTTGACCACCTCTGTAGTCAACACATTCTTTTTTTTTTTTCTTATTCTTATTTATTTTTTCAAAAAGTTATTCTTATCTTAAATGGTAAATAAAAAGGAAAAAAACCTATTTTTAAATTTCATAAAATAATAGCCTGTTTGGTTTCATATTGAAAAAATAGGTATTTTACATTATTTTATGACGATTTTTAGTATTTTTGGCCAAATTTGTGGTTATAATTTTTTTTGTTTAGTGGGATACATTAAAAAATATCATACAATCTTAAACAATAAAATGTTCATTTCAATCATTGTAATTTTTTTTTTTTATTACATTTGAAGAATTTAAGAAATTCCAAAATATTAATAAGCTGCCATTTTGAATTCTGCCATTTGCAGAAAACCCTAGCTAATTTTGGTCTCAAATGAAAATATACCAAAACCAACCTTTAAACCTAGTCAGACTGAAAAAAAAAAAAAAACTGAATCCTCATATTGAACTCTACTAATAGGTTTTAGGAATTTTGTGAGTTCTTCTTTGTTCGTGATCCTCAAAACATTTTGGCGCTTTCTTCCAGGTTTTCAATTCTGTACATTTGTATGCAAGTTCCTTGTTCTGCTCGCCACCTAGATATCCTTTCTTGTCAGCATTGACACAAACGAAACGAGGTACTGAATAAATGTCAATGTCGTAATAAAACCAATTAAATTTTCTAAGTCAATGGTGTTGGCAAGATCTTTGTTGTTTGTCTTCAGAAAAGCAAAATTTGCAAGAATATGATAAAGCTCGTTTAAAGTAATCTTTAATTTTGTTAGCAATGATGTTAGATCACATTTCTTTCACTTTTTTGGCTTTTCGTTTTTCAGAAAGAAATCTTTCATCTTCTTGCTAGCCAAATTCTTTCTTATATAACACACGTTTTAAAAAGATTGCTTTGTTTACTTATATCACCATTAATTGAATAATGAATTACGAATGAATTCTCAAAATTTTATCAAACGACTTTTTATCAGACCGGGTGTCAGGGAAATTCCCCTTGGAAAATCCCTTAGGAGAGTTCCCCCTTGAAGATTGACCCAGGCAATTCCCGAAAACCCCCCTCCCCCCCCTGGATGGTTGCCCCCATATTTTTTTGTCACAATAAATATTGAAATAAAAATAAATTTTTGATAAACAAATTTTTTTAAATTTTTTGGATAAAATATGCTCGCCAATTTTGATATCGAAAAATCTTGGTTTAATATTTAAAGAACGATACATAATTGTCACAGTAACGATTTATTTGTCATAAAAAACATCACATCTTTGAGAACAAAAAGTCATCTTTTAACTTTGAATGTTATAATATATAAAAAAAAAGAAAAATCTCTTAGCAGTAGAATAAATCATTCAACAATTTTCGGTTTTTTTCGGTTATTGGATTATTGGAAGCAAAGTAGTTGCACTGCGATCTGGAACAATGTACATAAAGCTATCCGAACACCAAACATAAATGTTTTATAAAACGAAAACAGTGAAAAGAAAAAGAAAATGTCAAACAAGGATTTGCAACAAGTGTGTTTCATAAATATTCTCACCGCAACCGCAAATACCATAACAAAAAAAAAAAAGAAGTTGAACAAAAGAAAGAAACGGTTTTGTGTAAACACTTGGTTAAAAAATAGAGACGAAAAAGGTGCTTACAATAAACAATATTGAACGAGTTAAGGCTAAAATTTCAAGTAAAATTAAAAAGAAGAACAAACGCAATAACAAAAAAATTTACTTTTACTATAAACAATCAATTTTACCAGCTTAACACAAATCAGACCAACGTAAAGATTACGTTTTTACATTCGCTAAATAATTTTAATAAAATGATCGAAACATTTAAATTTTACAGAAGTTAATATTTTTGAGTAATAAGTTTTTACAGTTTATACGGTAGAATATTACAAAGAGTAAAAACTTATGTTATGTTAGCAAACCTCTGCATAACTATTTTAAAATTTTAAACCTTTTAATCAAATCGGTATGTAAACATTTATGCCATCATACACTTAAAATAAACTTTTAGAGTAACTGTAACTGAGTCATGTATGTTAATTACATTTAAATCCTTTGACAATATTATATGATTAATAAAATACGTGCATACATAAATGCCTATACAATTATTTGCTTCTTAATGTTTTAATCGAAATAAATTTGCACCCGGAAAAAATTGGATCCAAGTATGTTTTATATTATAAGTATATTTGGTTAGTTGTGAAGATCGTTAAAGTTTAAAACTTTGAAAAGTACCTTAGGGCTAAAAATTTCAGTGGGAAGAAATTAGGTGGATTTTGTAAAAATTCGCAAAAATAAAATTTTCATGGCGTTACTCCAATTTATACAAAGAGTGTCAAAAAGTTTGCTGCAATAATTTTTTCTCTAAGGTATATTATATTTTATGTCTTAAATCTGTTCTACTTCGTTGTTATTCTTATTTCATAAGAAAGATTGTTCCGTATAAAAATATCCTTTTTATAATCAAAAATATTTTTCTTTGGTGGATCTTCTGAGGTTTGCTTTGATTTAATTTGTTTTAAATTTCTGTTGCGAGATTTATTTTTTCATTTTCAGAAACTTTGAAATTTGGGCATGTAATTTAAAAAAAAAAAATATTAGTTGATTAGAAATTGATTATC
>JAUZNK010004785.1:0-10265 GCA_035046665.1 Euphysa ruthae | reverse complement strand
GATATATATATTAGGTATCGCATATATTCAGTCTGAATAAGTTAATACCCAACGATACTCTGCGCGCATATCAGCGTTAATAGTGGATTGCTCAACATATACATGAAATATAAAATTGGCAATAAAATTGGCTTGTCTTGCATAGATTCTCCGTAGTAATTTATATAATTCTTTCACAAATCCATTTACGCACCACTGATATTCTTATTATTGATATATATGCCTGGATTATACCAAATTTCACCCGAATAGAAGACCCTCAGGACCTAACAAGAGAACCAATGAGAATGAAGACGATAAACATCGTCTTCATTTTCATTGGTCTCTTGTGATTCATACCTGATTCTCGTTGGTTGCTAAGTTGTTCGAGTTTCTCTTAGGGTGTTTTTAACGAACACCGATTGGGGGAGAACTTTTTGAGATATAGAGCGAGGACTGTGCTGAAGTATAAAACATACAATTCATTTTATATAGATATTTGTATTCTTAAAAAGATTAAATCATTCTACGCGGCCAAAACGCTATAGCATCATGTTTTATACTCTAAATTTTCGATGCTGTTTACACGAATGAAAAAAAAAGATCCACAGCTAATAACATTCTATTCTTTAATAAAAATTTGTTTGAAAAGTGCAAAGCTATTCTTTCTGTACGGAAGCAACAGCATTAAAAGTACGCGAGTGTTGAGCTGCCTAACAATTCATCGACTGGTTCTCTTTTCAATTGTTTCATTAAGTTTATTGCACTTTCAAAAGAAAAAATTGTAAAATCTTACCTCATATGTGGCTCTTTGCAATAGCGACCATCAAATTGGTTAGAGGAATTAAAAAATTCTAACATTTGGGAGTCATTTATTGAATTCCTTGCAAACTCCTCGGGAGATGATTCACATCCAAAAATATTTCAAAAGAAGATATTGTATGTTAACAGCAATGACCATTACTACCAATTTGAGACCAAAGCACTCGACTTATACAACACCCATGAAGAAGCTGATAATAGAATGTTCTTCTTCTTGGTAAGTATTTCTTCACCAGAAAATTCAGTTGTACGAACATGCGATACTGATTGTCTTATTCTAATATATAATATAATATATTATATAATTCCACAACTATTTAATATAGTTGGGAAACATGCTTTATTACGGTGCGTTCATAAATAATTGGCTTGAGGTGAGACTTCAACCTAACAATACGTTATATCAATGTCAACCAGTTGTGGAACCTCTTTGTAACGCATTATTGGCATTTCGTACATTTATAGGGTGAAATTATACAGCATCCTTTAAACCATTTAAAGTAAAAATAACACCTTTCAAGTTGCTTGACAAATCACCTGAGGCACAGGAGGTTTTCAAAAAATTACTAACGGAGACAACTGAAGAAAGAAAGGAAGAAAGATGGGTGACAAAATATCGAGCGTGAAATCACACGATGGTAGTGTGATGCCCCCATGTTCACGAGTATTGAGGCGGAAGGTGAGCCGTACTAATAATGTAGCGCGTCAGTGACAAGCGTCAACTAATTCAGGTCCACTAGAGATGGTAAAAAAAGAGTATGGATGGCGAAGAGTTTAATACATGATCCTTTGGTTTGAAAGAAGTACTTCACCGTCATCGCAAGATATTGTATGTGGGGACCACATCGCCTCTGATAAAAACGAAAATGATAATGAAGGTACGTCCAAAATAATCTTCTTACGGCTTAATTTAAGTTAAAGTTAGGCCCAAGGGAAGTTGTGAAAAGTGTTTGTAAAAAGCAGTTATTTAAAAGTTTGGTTATCATTTTAAAACGAACTGTGTACCAAAAGCAACTAAATTTATCTTTCTTTTGGACCAATAAGGGAGTGCAGCATTTATTTATTAGCGAAATTTGCAAATTTTATGCGATTAATTTTAGGCGAATCGGTGATAACTTTGCCTAATCTTTCATAAATAAATAAGCATATAAAATTCGTTTATGGTTACCATGTTACCATGAGGGCTCAGTTTTCAAAACTTCGATAAAGATTTCATCATGTATTTTTACCATAAAAATCGTTTATATGCGACAGGAGTCTGACAACTAACGACTGAAAATTATTACTTTGCCTTGTAATGGCAAAGTAAATATGGAATCAAGTATGATTTTATCAATTATCATTTTATGTGTAGACAGGATCTTACTTTATTGGTGCTTAGGTTTGTCGGATGAAGAGAGCAAAGTTGATTACGGTAGCAATTGTGATTTCGAAGATGAAGTGTAACTTGTTAAGGACAATTACATAGTCTAGTAGGTGGGTATGTTTTCATTTTACGTTTAATAGTCAACTAACGTTTAACGGTTGCTTTATCGAAACAAAAAAAAAATTGTGGCATATTTTTATGATCGTTATTTGTCCAATTTATACTTAAAATTAAGCCGTTGTATGCCGTTATATATGTTGCGGGACCCATGGACGTTGTAATTAATCTAGCATCCGAAAAATTGCTTATTCATTAAAACTATTTATAAAATCAGGAAATAGTTCATAAAGCGGGAAATTCAACATCGTAAAAACAGATGATGGACAATTTTAGTAATAAAGGTTTTAAACATCAAATCTGATAGTTAATTTATCTGTATTTAACATTATGATAAACATAGGGTTTCGACAAATAAAATCATGGTAGAGTACGATCAATTTTATAACCCAGTTTACGGGGATCTTAACTTGGATTTCTACCTATGGATTTGTTCTGCTTTCATTCGTCATTTGTATTTTGTGGACCCAAATTTTTTTAATTTGGCCCCAATATGAATTAAATTAAGTGTGATTATTATTGCTCACCCAAGCAAGCCAAGTAATTTTAGACAATAAGATAACCCACTCTTGAAAATAATTGCCAACCCGCTACTACAGTTAAAACTGGGAGAGTAAGTAATTTATTTCAACACATGTACGTGTACATCTTTACGGGGTTTATGAACCTTTTTCTTGCTACTTGATGGGGTAAATTGAAACGAAAATCGTTGATCTTTGCGGGAGTCTGGGTCAGCCCCACCGACAATGGACAATCCGACCTAATAATTTCAGTCACTTTTCCAACCACCTTTAAGGGGTCAATACTTCTGCTGAAAATGGGGTGAAATGTGGAGCTTATGCTTAATTTGTCAGGTAAACCTATATTTTTTAAACTATTAATTTCATAAATAAATATTGTTGATGAGTGTTTGAAAGAGAATGCAATTTAGGTTCCATTTTATTTAGTTTTTATCTTGTATATTTTTATACATTTTTACAAAAAATATTATAACAAATATTAATATCGAAAAAAACAGTTTATCATGAATCCTGCAATAGTAAATTTAGCATTCGAATGTTAAAGAGAAGAATCGAAGAGCTGTCTGATATTAAAGATATAAGTCCTAAAAGACTCAAGCGAAGTATTGGTGTTGATAAAAAACACTTGGAGAACTTTTATGGTGTTCAAAAAATGTGCATCCACAAATCGTTGTGCTGCAGGAGCCATGCATCCAAAATTAAAAAATAAAAGACTAATAAAAATCATGCCATATGTGTCATTTTACTGGGGAACGTTATTGCATGTGAAAATTAATATACTTGTTTTTATACGACCAATCCGAGCTCGAATTTTGATTTGTACAAAGAAAGTTTGCAATCATTAATGAAATACTTCTTAGCCGATGATCATTTTTATTACACCAGATGGTAAACTGTTCATTTATTTGAAATGATGATTGAGTTTAGATGCTTTTGTTTATAAGATGAAATGAAGAACGGTTATTTTGCATTTCAGAAATCAATTGCTATTTTTTTTAAGATTTCTCCCGATCAAGTTATGAGCAGATTAAAGAAACAATTAAGGATGTTCGAGGAGACACCGATTTACTGAACTGTACACATGATAAGGTGGGAGATTTGTGCCCCAGAACTGGCTAGAACTATAAACGCCAAAAAAATAAAGATAAATGATCTGCACTCCAAATTGACTTGCCTGTCATAATTCAAATCTTCTACGAAACTTGTTGCTTCTGCTATGAAAACAACCTTTCAACAATTTGCATGTTATATTTAACTATCATCAATTATTTTGGAAAAGACTTTGATAGATGTTACATTGTTGTCATTAATATTACGAAAGCAGTCTGAAAGAATGTACCCAAAAACGAAGAGGTTCAAAGACGATCCAAGGCTGCCAACAGAGAAGAATTTTTGCAAAATAGTAAAAAAAAAGGACCTAAATGAATATCTCGCTGATAAATTCTTAAGTTTTCAATAAATTACAGATCAAGAACTTTTTGTAACAAAATATGAAGCTGCTGTATCAAACAAACATATGAAGTGCAAGAAGTGCACAATCAAAGAAGCAGATGGTCGGTTAATAAAACACTATGAGTTTTTTTAAAAAAACTTTTTCCAATCAATAATGCCAAACTCGAAGATTTTTGTTCATTTTGTTACAGGATCATATGTTAAGTATTTTGTTACAGTATTTAATGATACAGCAGAGAAGATTGGAGGTGATAAATGTCAAGTACTAGCATTTTGGTATGTCTTCACTGGTAGGTGAAATCATACCAAGTTTATTTGGTCATGGGAAATGTAAGATCATCCTCAACCATCTAGATTTCCCAGATCTAGATGGTTGAGGATGATCCTTCAACAACTCTTGCGGTTTTTTTTTTGACCCAAAAAAAAAAGCATCAAATCACTTGAGATCAACTGTTATAGAACAGAGATGTTTAGAAGTACGAGGTAAGATAATTATATATAATTTATACATATTTACATTTATTCATTATATTTATGTATACTTTTCCTGCTTGAAACTCTATGGAGGACATTGAGTTTTCCCACTGTCCATGTTAAGCGGGTCTTGCGATTCTTTTTATAATGGAGAGAAGGGGACATACTTGTTTGGTTTCCGACAACAAAAGTTTTCAGGGCTCCAACTTAACGACAGTAACATTGTATTTAGAAAAAATAATTGAATATTCTATCACTTTCTATGCTATGTTATGTTAAGTATTTAAAAATAATGTGAAGCATAAATACATTTTTTTTATTAAATTCAGTGACTCTAATTTACTACGATTGCCACTTTCAATGCATGCATTTGTCGTGCATTTAAAACGATATGCTCTTCAAGTTGGATGGATTTGGAAGCAGTCTTTTCGAAGTTATTCCGTAGCCGATTTCAGGAGAATATAAGGCGTTTTACAAAATTCTGACTGCAGCTTCGAATTCAGTAAATTTTATTTGTATTATACGCAACATTTAAAGATTGTGTGATAAGGTTAAATTTATGGCCATAGTTGCCCTTAAAGACCCAAATCTTGGACCCAAAATTCTCGCTTCCGGGCTGATTCTAGATGACCCGAACAATTTCTAAAAATTTTATTCTGTTTAGAGAAGATGCGGAATGATTACTACAATTTCCACCACCAAATCAGAAGAATTGAATTATATTTTTTAATTTGCCGCAGCTTAACTACTTGCTACAAGTTTATTAATAGCCTATTACCCTAAAATCTTAAGAAATATTTAACAAGCATTTCGCTATTGCATCGTAAATTATCACATTTGTGTTGATTTACGAATATTATACAAAAATAAGCATAATAATCAAAATCATATATAAACTTTCTTGTTATAAGCCCCTTAAATTAAAGCATGATGTGAAAGAAATTGATCTGTAAAAAAAAAACAAGCTTTTTCAGCAGATAGAAATATCAGCAATGACAAATGAAAGTACTCTTACTCTTATAGCACCTCAGATCTTTTCTAAATTACCGGACGTTCAATTTCCAAACCGCATGAAAATGGCAGAGGCTTGTAGTATTTTTTCTCAATTTTGAATTTTCTTAACCTCTACATTCTATACTTTGAACTTGCAGTTAAACCTACATTGAATTTGATGAATAAATACATCATTTTGAAAATATTTCAACGACTTGAGTATATATCATAAAATACAAAGTAAAGTTATAAGAAACAACGAAGAAATTTAAAAAAACCTGTTTCAGCATAGTAGTAAGAATAAAAATAGCTTAATTTGGGTGATTATAAAACGTGGTGTAGACCATGCCCTGCTTGATTTATACTATCCAGACCAGATATTTTGAAAATATTTGACTATATAATTTTGAAAAATATATTCCCTGCTATTTAATCCGATTTCTGCGTTTATCAGTTTTAATGTTAATTCGCGGATTTCTGCGTTTATCAGTTTTAATGTTAATTCGCGGATTTCTGCGCTTATCATTTTTAATGTTAATTCGCGGATTTCTGCGTTTATCAGTTTTAATGTTAATTCGCGATTTCTGCGTTTATCAGTACCAAGAGTTTTAGATTTGTTGATTTCTACGTTTACCATGTTTGCGGTTTTTCGCGGTTTTTTGTTGTTGCGAATTTCAAATTAAAGTCTAATGCTAATGCGCGGGTTTCGTTTTTCTGATTTCTCAATATTTTGATATTATTTACATATGTACAATTTCGTGATAATGTTTTTATTTAATTTCTATCGCAATTTTTTGTATAATTGTTGCAGCGTTACAAGGATTAAGGAGTTATTTTTCAGAAAACCCGAGATCTCTGCGACGTGCACAACTTTGATTGAAAGGTTTTAAAACATCACTGCCAAAACATTCGTAAAATATTCTTTGCCACAGAGAAATAAATAAATATACATTATGCTATAGTATAAGGTTAAAAATATATACTTTCACACTGGTTTATAAAAAAAAGATAACATGCTTTAAAAAAGAAAACATAGCTGTAGCGGTCACTGAAATTATTTACACTTGTTGTCATTGAAAATATTTACACTTTTAGTTGATGCATTTTTTTGTAATTTCTAATGGTATAGGTGATTCCTAGCTCACTCAGCACCTGGTCTATACCAGAAACTTTTACATAAAATTTTATCTTTTCGTCATTGAAAAATTTCTAAAACCATTTTTCAATGGTTTTCTGGCATTAAAATATCCTACTTTAATGTCACTAATTTTCGCGGGAACTTAATTTCGAGAAAGACTGAAAATCAAAATATCAAATTTTAGAAATCAAAAATACATGTTTTTTAATAATAAACCTTAAAAATGGGTTTCAAGCTCAGTTATTTTAAAGTTTGGCTTTATTTTGTCTTAAAAAATTTCTCAATTTTTTGTCATATTTTAACCGTCTCTGCATATTTTTCGCCGTTTATCTAATAAGTTTCTCACCCGTGAAAAGGTCTGACCAAGCAAAGTTTCTTAAAGTTTTTTGATAAAATGTAACGTTTAAGACGGTTCCTCGAAACATCTGAATTTCCAATAAGTGTCTATATTCAAGCTTCATAAACTTTTTTTTTAAATCTATAAAAATTCAAAATTTCAAAATTGCAATGTAAAAAACAAAATTTGCGTTTGGAATAAAAGAAAAACTTCGCAGGAGTTTAATTTTATGGATGTCCAAAATTAATTTCGCGAATTTTCAATAAAATGAGAAAAGCACGAAATTTGGTTCCCGCGAAAATTAATGAAATTAAAGTAAATACCATTTATATACAACAGAAATCTACGAAAATCTTTCTGTAAATGACTTACTTGGTTTCATCGTTGACAGACACACTAATTGTTATATCACGAAAGTTAACAGAGGAGTTTCGACTTTTCACTTATTATTTACTGATATGGTAATGTTTGTTCTCAAAAGTGTCTTTTATAATATATATATTTTAATACAAAGATTGAGTCATTCTCCTTGTGATAAATACAAACCTCTTCGTCAAAACGTCGTTTAGACTGATGCCCGTGTTTTTCTTTTAAATTTCGCCTACGTTCGATACACTTCCTTATGTCTCCTTTAATTACAACAAGTTCAAAAGGCGCAGGTGTGGTTTCCACATATTTTGGCTTCAATGGTTTAAGTGATGTTGAAAATTTAGCTCTTAGTTAAATATTTCTAGCCATAGGCATTTTTGCTGGCAGTAACTCTGCTAATGTCGCACGAGCCGCTGAACCAACGTTCGTTTTCACTACGTCACGAGATTTTGCACGTGTTCGTTTTCGTGCTGCACCTTTAAATTCAGAGTTTGGATTCACTGATGGTGTCGACAATGTGGTGAAATTAAAAGTATAACCTTTGACATAAGCTTCGAGATATTTGACAAATCTAATCATCAAATTATAATTTCTCCTTTATCGTTTTCGAAATAAAAAAGAAAATGTAAAAATACCATTAGGAGCATCGGTTTCATAAAAATACAATCTTACAAGATTGTATTTTCGTTTAAAATACCAAGACTCTGACTAGGGTGTAATTGTCTGGAGGGTGCTTGTCGGGGGGAATTATCCTACGGGAAAATGTCTTGGGGCAATTGTCCGAGGGGCAATTATCCTAGGAGAATTTTCCAGGAGGTAATTGTCTGGGGGCAATATTCCGGAGTGAAATTATCCGTGGGAAATTGTCCTAGAGCCACTTTAAGTATACTCTTGATGTCCAAAATGAGTGGTGCTGGAGGTATACTTGTGAGGTAAATAAAAATACTCATAGCTAACTTATAGTATACTTTTTAAATCATTTCAATATACTTTAGAGTATACTTTAAGTATGAAATAAGTATACTTAAAGCATATGTGGATTTGGTGATGGAGGCCAATCTGCATAACTTTTCTAAATCAATGAGCCATTTTTAAAAGTAATGAAAATAATGGGTTTAGTTAGCAAGTGAAATTGGAAAATAGAAAAGCTTTTTTGTTGGAACAAGTTCATCAAAGAAAACTTTCCAAATACTACACCACTAGACCATTTTTTTATAGATACATAAATTACGAATTTGGGACACAGGACGAGAACAGACATACACCATCTAAATGCTGCTATAATATGTTGCCCGAAATTAGATGGTGGTTTCACTGTAAACGCAATCATCAAGTTGGTGAGAACCACATATCTTTTTCAATACGGTCTCCATAGCTCAGCTCCTTAGACCACTGCGTCATGGATTCACAAAGACCTTTTAATACCTAAATTTGAAAGCCTTGTTAAAAACTACCCTGGACAAACTTTTAACATAAAATCTTTTTATTCTTCAGTTTCTTTATTTTTTTCAAGTGTGGTTTAAAAATAACTCTAATGCAACAAACCCTACAAAGTTTCAAATAATGTTCATGGGAATGAAAACCCTACCAGTCTCTTTTAATATTGGTCACCAGTCTCTTTCAATATTGGTGGGAAACATTCATCTGAAAAAAGTTAATCGGAATTGCCAGAAATTATTATTGATTCTAAGCATTCTTTCTCGAAGCATATATGAAAATTATGTACTATAGCAAATATCAACCTCTCTTGCTTGCTTAGATTTATAACTTATTTGGATATTTCACAAACGAAAACCCTTGTCAATAGTTTTTGTTTTTATGTAGAATTTTATATTGGCCTCTGATAGTATGTTTTGTAAGAAAACTGACTCTCACTATATCCATTGTGTTCAAAAACTAGCCTAATGATAGAAACATATAAATCTCTCAACAAACATAAATCCCGAACTAATGTGGGAAAGTTTCTTGAAAAAATATACCATGCATTTTCAGAAATTACTTTATTTTGAAAGTCCCACAAAAGCATTTAGTTATGGAACAATTTCATTTTTTTTCAAAGCGTGTTTTCTTTGGAATAGCCTTCCCCTACTCTATATATAAGCTCCAAATATTTGCCTTGTTTAAAATCAGCTATTAGGGTCTGGATCTGCAAGTCATGTACATGTCCAATATCTCATTAATTAGTTTTTTGTGTGTTTTTTTGTTTTATTGTTTACCACTTTATAATTTACTTATAAAAAATTGAAAAATCTTTTGGTCTATATTAGTGTTTATATAATATTTGATTATATTCGTATACAACTATGTAAGCGTTACAGACGTTAAATAAAGAAATGAATGAAAAATAAATTATTACATTTTAACTTAGAATGCCTTTCTGGATTTTGAATATTCCATTGTGACTCATAATGATACTTAACGGGTTGAGACATGCCATTATTTCTCTGTGGACTTTTATGTAGAAAAAAAACCTAAATTCTCACTTTAAATTGTTTTGTCTTGTTTTAACTAATTTTATTTTTTGAGTTAACTATAACAGATATGATTTTACTGTTTTTAAGGGTCTTTGTTCTGCTACAAGGGTTTTTTCCTTCTTGAGTTTTCTTTCCCTACCATTTACTCTAATGCATGTTACCCTCTATTATTTAAGGAAGAACTATAAAATATTATACCTAAAAATTATTTTTTTCTAGTTAT
>JAUZNK010004784.1:0-10265 GCA_035046665.1 Euphysa ruthae | reverse complement strand
ATTTATATATATTTATATATATTTATACTATATGACATCTACTATTTCTAAAAAAAGTAGTTTAAAAAAAAAAGTCTTAGAAATTTTGACAAAGTGTTATTGTAATTCTAAGAAAAAAAAAAAAAAAAAAAAAATGATTTCGACTACGTGCCAGCCCCTCCCATATCTTAGTTAAACTCAACTTTGTTATTTTAAATTTAAATTAATTTCACGTGACAATAGAAGCAGAAACAAAAACAATCTAATCAAATGTTTTTAAATCAAAGATGAAAGTGTCAGTTTATAAAAAATCCAGAAAATCTGAAAAATATATTTTTCATTACATAAATTGAATCACTAAATCTTCTGGAGGGAGGGGGTGTTTGAGGGCATATTTGAAGTTTAAAACCATTGCCTTTTTTGCAAAATTAGAAATAGATGCTTGACATACCAATTATTTCAATTTATTCCTTCTTTTTGATCATAACCACATAATAACCATATAACCACATAATAAAAAACATCTTTTTGGGTTCGCCTACTAAAATTTTGGATTTTGGCCTTTTTGCGTAGACTAATGACATGTCTGGTATCTTATTTATTTAATTAAAAGAATATTTGAGAGAATTGTCCTTATCTTGAAACCACTGGTGACCTGGTGTGTCAAAGTAGCCGTACTATCCCAGTAAGTATCTCCAGATAATCTCACTGTTCGACATAGAAGTAAAAAAACTGGAGTTATTATATAAGAAAAATATGTGAAGGGTGAAGTTGAAGCTGGAGAATATAATTATGAACTCAAAAACACCACAACGATGAACTTTTGAACGCAACTACATCATAAACAAAATTTATACCACTTCGTTTTAGACGTTATTAATCTTAATGCGTTTTGCTTTCATGTAACAGCAGCTTAATTCTGGGTTTTTTTTTATGGGAAAGATTTTTTTCTGTAAAAAGAATTACGAACTACCTAATCTCCTTTTCCTGATTCAGCCTCCTTTTCCTGAATTAGCCTCCTTTTCCTGAATTAGCCTCCTTTCCTTGAATTAGCCTCCTTTCACTGAATTAGCTTAGTTTTGAAAGGCTATTGAGATTTTTTAAAAGAAAGAGTGGAATAAAATATGTTTCTCAGAGGGTGCAAAGTGGTGGTACTATAATGTGGAATTATAGCTTTTATCGCTAAAATACCGAGCAAAATATTTTAAAATATCCTTAAAATTGGTTTTTTTCTCAAATTACACACAAGTTAAAAATGGTCTATTCACAAATATCACATATCAAATTTTTGATATTTGATGAAGAGCAACACTACTCATGCAGCCATGCCAAACAAGTAGAACATTGAATCCACTTTTCTCCTGAACAAGACTTGTGGCACTATACTCCGCAGATCAAGCATTCACAATCATCATTTGATACTGGTGGAGGTAATGGTCTTCGCATTTTATACCTTTTCAGTTGTTTTGCCACAGTTTTTGGCTTTTCAGATGAGACAACAGTTGAATTTCTAAAGTATCTTTGTATGAAAAACTTGTAATGATACCTAACTCTTTACTACGCTTGGTTTTCTTCTTTTCTATGATAATAGGTACTTTTAATATGTCACTGAGCTGAGTGACTACCAAACATGAACCAGGCAGGTAATTGTCGATCAGGGTATCTTTATTGGGAAATGTCACAAAATCAACAGCTCGTGGAGAGGATGAAGTAGATAGCGGCAAAAAGTCTTCTGAGATAGCTGGAGTTGGATTGACTGATTGAATGACGCCAGTTGGTGTAGCACCAGCTGATTTGATTTCTCTTGGATCAAAAAGAAATTCACTTTTTGGCAAAGTTGAACAATTAAATGGGACAATGCCAGTACATCTGTATCCAGAAATTGTAGTATTGATTTTTGAAGGTTACAAATACGCAGTGTTAAAAAATCCTCCTATTTTATCAATAGTGATCCTGTGTGCTGAATGCAGCCTCATCCGGGATGAACACACATTACTAAAAGAAACTTTTAATGGCTTGAAGAAGGCACGATCAAGTGGCTGCAGCTTATGAGATGTATGTGGAGGCAATGATAAAATTTCAATTCCAAATTCTATTTCAATATCAATTAAAAAACTATTTTTAGTATGGTTCTTTTGACCATCTAAAATAAGTAACACCTTGCAGAATATTGATGGATTTGCAAGCTCTGCAAATGTGTTATGCATTTCATAAAAAGATCAATCCACCCTATAGAAAAAAAGATGCACTTTATAGCCATTTAACTGCAGTATGAACTAAATTTGTTCTTACTTCAGAAAAAAACTATTGAACAGTTACTGAAAAAGCATTACAGAATTAATGGATTACTTCAAAGAACACAGATGATTTTTTTCAAAGTAAATATAGTTGAGTAAAAGCGTTTTCAGGCTGATGAAAAATGAGTTCTAAATAAAAATAAAAGTTCTAAATAAAATCAAAAAGATTTTTAAGGTAGTTGAAATTAAAATAGCCCAAAGCATATATTTAAGAAAATTTTTACCCTAGTTTCATTGGCACATTCACGTAAACTATCTTTGATGAATTTACGCTCTTTTGCTTTGATATAGGGGTGAGTATCTGGACTATCAAAAACGAGCATCAGCCAAAGGATGAACCAAATCACTCCAGCAAAACCTTAATCAAATAATGAAAGTAAATTTTTCAACAGGTAGTGGTTGAATATCCAACAGATTATGCCAAAGCCCCCCTTTCTTAATTTTAGAACCTTTGCTAAAAAGAATGAGTAATTTTTTTTTCTTCTTATACATCATCTATCCATACACGTTTATTCTTAGCAAATTTGATGGAAATCTACAACCTCAAAACCTAATTCCAGAAAATCTCTAAAAATGCTAAAAATGCTGTTTTTCCCCAAAGAAACACTGTGTTTTTGCTGTTTTGTTTTTTTTTACATTCAAAACTTTCTTACATTAAAGTAAAACCAATAATTTATAGAGAAAAATAAATATAATTTTTGGATCACATTAAATAAGTTTTACGACCTGCAAGTAGGGCCGAATAAACTTTTAAAGATACTCAACATTACCAAATCAGCAAAAATAATATTTTCTAAAATCATAAAAAATTATTGGCAAATTATAAATTTT
Source organism: Euphysa ruthae (assembly GCA_035046665.1). NCBI lineage: Eukaryota > Metazoa > Cnidaria > Hydrozoa > Anthoathecata > Corymorphidae > Euphysa > Euphysa ruthae. The sequence goes on along the minus strand of JAUZNK010004784.1, from coordinate 7,158 downwards.
AGATTTACTTTGATTTGTTTAGGACTCTGGATACCATTAAAATAAAGTTTTTACTACAGCTAGTATGATTAAACCATCAGCAACAGTTTTCTACCATCATAAAATTTTTTGGGGTAATTGGAATAAATATACTTGAGAAACATCAGTCACTGTCATTGGAACAAATTTTTAGTTCCAAACACTTGGTGGCTAATGGCCTTAATTTAGCAATAAAAAAATGACATATATAAAAAATATGAATTCTTGAAAAAAAATTGTAAATTTAAAAACACTAAACAAGAGAAAAATAAAGAAATATTATTTCCAATATTTATGCAGAATCAGAACTTATCTTCTTGAGAAAATGCCTTTCTGAGACAAAATTTGACATTTTTAACGTTTTACGGTAAACAAAAAATAACAGCTGAATATTATATCAATAGCAAGAATGCTACTGCCAGACAAATGAACAGAAATGAATGAATTCAAAAGACTAGCCATCTTCGCAACGAGTCTAAAAACTGAAGAGTGAATTTTAAAAAAATTAACTTTATGCCCAAACAAAGATCATTATTACCTTTTTTGCGTTCCAAAAATTTTTTTTTGCAATGAAACATAATCTTTTTTGCAAAAGTTGCTCACAGAAAATTTTTTTATCTTTTACTCTGATAGTAAGGTATTATCCGGAATCTGATATATATAGTGTAAGATTTAATTTTTTTTTGTCCTAAATTACAGACAGCATTAAAATAATCTAAATATAATAGTTTATATGCTATTTGAATTATAAAAAAGCACTCTAGTTTCCACTATAAATACCAACTTTATAAAGAAAAAGCAAAAATTAATGTCAAAATTTAAATATTATATGAAATCAAATTACAACGCCACAAAAACATGGGCTAGCGACTAATCCATTCTTGAATAGGTAAAAACTTTAGGTTTCAGTAATAATTTTAAATTATCAGAATGAATGTTTTGTTACACAACATTTATGCAGAATCAGAAGAACCACATTTTAAATAAAATGATTGGACCAAATTTGACCTGTTTTGGAGCTTAGGCAAGATGAAACTTTCAAAATTGACAAGACGTAAGAATGATTAGAAATGTTTTAAAGAAATAAAAATAAAATTTGAATTTTTTTATGTCAAATGAAAATTTGAAAAAATCAACATGCTGATATTGAAATTTTAGTGGAAAAAAAATTAGTATTTTTAAAAAACAAGAAAATTACAAAAAAATAAAAGTTCACTGAGCATGTGAAAGATAATCACGAAACACAAACTATGAAAAATCTTATCAATCGAGCTAACAACATGTAATGTTAAATATGAAAAACATCAATACAAACATCTAAAAAACAGTTAAAACAAATGACCCAAATCTTACCAAACAAGTAAAAGACAGAAGGCCAACCTCCAAGAAATGTTGAGCTGGCAAGAAGTCCAGATAAAGGCATCGAAATGATAGTGCCAGAATACATTCCTACAAGACAATATATTCAACATTAAAAAAAAAGAAAAAGTGTAAGGTCTACAAAAGAAAATACTTGCTTATTTACAAGGCTGGATCGAGTTGAGTACTAGGCCCGATTAAGTTTTCAAAATGGTAAACATACCTTATGAGAAAATATCAGGAAGCACCAATTTTTAGATTAAATTTTAGCTGTTTGAAGATTTGAAGCAGGAATTTTTGAAAATTGGCTAAATGGGTATAAAATTGTTCTTTATGGTGCCCATATTTCTACAAGCTATTTATATTAAAATCTGAAGGTTTTGCTCTTAGAAAAGTAAGATGATAATGGTAAGTTCTTATAAATCCAAAAATCATTTGACTGGCATGAACTCAAGTTCCAGCAGTCTAAGAAAAAAAGCAGTCTATGAAAAAAAACACGAAATCAAATCGCTCTCACCTAATTTAGAAAGAAAATCAAAACATCTAATAAACTTTATGAAAATGGTCACGCGATCAGGTGACGCGATCCCCTACCAACAGGTTGTTTTTAATATTTCGAGACTTTCGCACAAAATTGTGATGAAAATTTCAAGTTATCTAATATGGTGTGAATTTGCGTTGCACGATTGTTTTTGCCTTATCCAATAAACAACATACAGAAGTTTCTATTAAATGATAGGTTTAAAGAGAAAGGTTAAGCGTACAAAATAGTCCTTCCAAAATAGTTTGTCCAAAATAGTCTACCGTATCTTCCTTCTCACTCAAAAAATTTTTTTTCGTTCTTATTATAAAAAAAATGTAGTGAATATAAGTTAGCTTATTAACATCACTGTATATAAATTCATGACATCATTGAGCTATGAAAAATATTTACTTAAAACTGAACAAATTTTAAACACCTTAACCTGTTTTTGGTATAATACCTTAAAATGTTGATTAGACTTTAGCGGTAAAAAAAAACTTTCTTGAGTTCATAATAAAAATTCTATTTAAAAAAAATTTGTTTGTTAGTTCATATTAATAATGCTATTTCTGAAAATATTTCAAAGAACTTTTGTGTCATTGAGCAACTGAATAAAAAGCACAATAACCCATTCTGGTAAAAATTGTTGGGGTCCTTTAAGCATTCAAGTAGCCAAAGAAAAACGAAATACTCAAATAGATTGAAGAGTAAATTAAAGCATAGCGTAAAAATTTTAAGAGAGCATAATCTGGATATTATGAATTCATGGTATCTAACGCCGCTCAATAGACTTTATATATATATATATATAAAAAAAGTATTTCCTGCACAAAAGTACCTGAACATTACCTGAAAAAGCATAGCTAACAAATTTTGTCCGATCTGCAGGTGGTGACCATTGTGCTATTAGAGCATGCATGGAGGGAAACGTAACTCCCTAAATATTAATATATACAATCTAATATTGGATCTATTATTGACGAAAACATAACTCCCTAAAATTTAAAAATAAGTTACGAAAACATGTCTTGGTAGAAACAAAATATCCTAAATATTTTTAAACGTAAACCTGCCTTTACAAGAACAAAAATGTTAACTTCCAAATATCACATAAGATTCTTCTTCATTTTTTATGATGTAGAATAGTAAAGATTTTCCTTCGACCAAATCATTTGTAGCTTAAAGTCAATCTTCCTGTTCTCGGAAGAGTAAAATTTTAGTTTTCTGGTTTCTTGTTTGAAAGGGTTTTTTTTTAAATAATCTTTTTTATATAAATTGATACACTCTTCTTCCTAATAATAAGAGATTTTTTTACTTCATTTTTAACATGGATTCACCAAAATGTGATGTTTGAAATATGTCATGAGCAAACAATAAAGTTTATGTGAGTAAAATTTTCTTTGTCTTTGTTCCAACTAAAATTACTTGATTATCAATTTATTGATATGATATTTACACACTTTATTTGTAGCTTCTTTTGCAGAATTTTTATGCATTTCTATGAATACCTTATTTCACATAAATACATCAAATAGCAATTTCTTTAAATAGCGTTCTTAATCAACAGATTTTTTATATTTATGATTTAACAAAGGTCGTAGTCTTGGATACTCATTAAATATGTATAATTATAACGCCAAACACAAATATTAAATCATTTTAAGCCTTTACCTATATTTAAAAAAGCAGTTAGTGTGTTACAATAATAATAAATTTAACAGGTTTAAATGCTATAATTTTATCATATTTATCACCCACTTCCTTTTTATACTAGAGGTTATATGAGATAATCTTTTAAAGAGAGTTTGCTTGCTACGATTATGGCGCTAATATAAATAGAGGGGAGGGTATATATGATGGATCAAATATAATTTTTAAAATTTTTCTAAACAATTATTTGAAGAAAATATAATAATATACTTTTTTCAAAAATACTCATTTATGAAAATTCTATGTATTTTCAAAGAACAGCTAAGCTTGGGCTTGGGTGAATTAGTTTGGGTGCCCAAGTCGGTATACCGATGCCAAAACCAGCCTGAATATGGTGCTAATAGTCAAACCAACAGTAGAATACGCACAAATGACTTTACAAAATCAAATAAATATAATATCCTATTAAAGCATTTATTCATAAAAAAATATTACCCTGTATATGCTACAGTTTATCATGTATTGATAAGTTATACCATAGCAATTATCAAACAAAATATACTAGTAAATCATGCAATGAATCATTTCTTAAATATAAACATAAAATTCTATTAAACAAATTGTAAGAAATATATGTGAGTTCTGTCATTCTTTTGTATTTTCTTCTGATAACTCACGGAGGACCCATTTTCATGCTTTTTTTTGGTGTATCGATTAACAAGCTTGTGAGAAGTTTTATTCAACTGTTGATGTCCGACTTGTATCTATCCACTTCGCACAACTGTGTTTCGTAAAATGAAAAATAAAAATTGCCAGGTTTTAGTCCAAAAAAGTTTTCTATCAAATAAAATCTTGGTAAGCAATGCTAAACATACTACATAAATACATTAATCTTTCACCAAAAAGCCAGATTTTTCAATCGACAATAATGACGACCAATAATGGAGTATGAGAATTATTAAATGCTACAAGTATGTATGAAGTGCACTTCAAAGTTTTCTCAACTTACCCTTGTTCGTACTGGACATTAAAAATCTTGAAGAATTTAATCATTTGAAATGCAATTATATTATTGCTTCAGATTCTGATTGAATTGAATTGATCATTTATTTGAATCCTAACTTCTGATAAATTTCCACCATTTGCAAATTAATGAGTGTATATCCAAAGTTAACACACTGCAATGTTTTCTAATCAAAAAACTTTCAAATATCACGATTTAAGTCTAAAAAATATGCCGAATGTAATTTATGGTGTTTTCAAATAAATAAAAGCAATCGAAATCTAGAATTTACAAAATCAACATATCAAGATCAACATAAATTAAAGGTAAGTTTAGTTGTAATACTGATATTTTCTACAATTTTTGTAAACAAAGGACAATAGTCAATTTTAATATCGCAAACTATGAGTGTGTATGAGTTACTTGTAATGAAAAACATTACAAGTAACTCATACACAATCTGATAACTAAAATTAGATGTCAAATAAACTATAAATATAGTTTATCACGCAAAGTTATTTTGATAAGCAAAATTTTTTTTAAAATATCTCAATGAAATAAATTTTGATATTTGATGATGTCTTGTTAAATAATTGCTGAATATCTAAAAGTGAAAACACGTGAGAGACATTTTTCATACTCACCTCACAAACTCCCATTAAAACTCTTGTTGCAATAAAAAAGTAAAAGCTGCTCCTTGCAGCAATCGGTGTTAACAACGTCAGCACAGCTGTCATCAGTACTCCTACACCAAAAATATATTTTCCACCAAATTTGTTAGCCATCATTCCACCAGGTAATTGTGTAAACAGATAACCGTAAAAGAATGAGCCGAGCACCAAACCTGAAAAATTTTTTCAAAAGTAGTTACCAAATTGCATATTATACTATTATATTAAATTATATTACCGTATATACGGTGTTATAAGATCACTATACAAAAATTATGATTATAAAGAAATTAGAATTATTTAGCTTTGTGCAAGACAGATCTTAAATCTAGCCTTATTGTTTTTATTAAATCAAACTTGGTTTTAAATTTAGCACAACTTAAAAGGCTGTTTATCATCAAATAATTAATTACTATAAATACTATAATTATAATTAATAATTTGAAAATTAATAAATAATAATCGATTTCATTTCTTGATAATCTTTTTAACCTTTAACTTGTAAATACAAGGATGAAAGTCATGGTTTTTTAAAAATACAGAAAAATCCCGACCCCTTTTTCCCGCAATGGTTGCAATTTCAAAAGCTATAGATCGCGATACTTATAGACTATTTTCAACCAGGCAAGGCTGCAAATAAGTTTCGGCCAACGGTCAATGTCCGATAAGAATAGTGGTTTGTCTGTATCAAATCGTTTTCTCTCAGTCATCGTGTCTGGGAGAAATAAAGATGAGAGATTGCATTTTAAACATGATACAAATAACAAATAAATAAAAGAAAAAAATTTAACTCTTCCTACCTTTTAATAAAATAACATAAACATAAGATGTCATGTGGAACGATATTTATTTTAACCAAAATATACAAAAATATTTTCTACGATTAAAATAGTGGATGAGGGACTTAGCATTAGTATAAAACTTTTTAAAGGCTTGTTTAACTATACTCATTTGTTGACTGATAAAAATGGAAAAGTATTAAAATATATAAATAGAATAATGATAAAAAAAAAAATATTATAATTTTTTTAAGATTATTTTGTTTATAAAAAACAAATCAGCTAACTGACAATTCACAAAAATCACTTTGTTTATAGAGCTAACTTGAAAATATAAAAAAATATTTAATCTTCTTCAAAGAAATAATACATATTTCTTCTGTAAAAAAAGGAAACTTAATAATTTGCAAAAAAATGATACATATTTTTTTTCTGTCAAGCCGTATCCTGGCTAGTAACCAATAATTCAGTGAAATTTAGATATATTTCTCAGAATAATTTTAATATGATAGATTGCTTGGCTTTCGTCCGTAAGTCTCTTTTAAATTTTGTTAATGTTCTATTGTTGTTTCATCATCGATCCTAGATTTAAAATTAGTGCAAATGAAGAGTAATACGAACTGTTAAAAATTATGAAAGTAGAATGAAATCTTTCTGTAAATACACTGAAAAAGTTGGTTGAGTATTGTAAACATGTATCTGACCGATATCGCATGTAAGTTTTATTATTTTTCCTAATTTTAATAGTTTTAAAACTATAAGTTTCTATTTGTAGATCATAAATAAGTTTTGATAATCTTGCATATTTTGTCGTTTACTGCATGGGTAGGATAAAAGTTTATTTTATTTAAATAAATAGCATAGATTGATAAAAAATCAAAACAGCTTTTTTTCCTTATTAAAAAATGAAATTTAATTATATCCTTATATATGCCACTCCCCATATTTATATTTGCATCATAAACGTAACAAGAAAATTTGCTGCAAAAGATTTAATTAGGAAATAAATTATGAACAGACCCAGGTTACTTGATTATCAACAAACATGAGTAGTATCTAACATGTGCAGCATATTAGGTAGTAAATGTATTCCCAGCAGAATAGAATCAAACAGAGCCTACAACTTCATGCATACTGATTTAATAGGAACGAAGG
>JAUZNK010004783.1:0-10265 GCA_035046665.1 Euphysa ruthae | reverse complement strand
ATCTATATATACACATATATATATATACATGAAAAGGTTAAAAGGAACTTTTATCAAATAATTTGTTTTGAATCGGTCAATAATACTTTCAAAAGGAATGAAACGAAAAATAAACACGTTTTAAAAATTATCAAACACTTATACAACATTTAATATACACCTGATTCATAATTCATTACCCCACAAAATAGATTTTTCAGAGAAAAAATTTTCTGAAAATTTATTGTAAATCAAGTCAGTGTGATTAAGGATTGATGACACTTTTGCTTGCAACTCCTCGCAAGTAGTTTGTCGTTTTACTTGGTGGGAAGAACAAAGTCATATTTCTCATCATTTATTTCTTTTAAAAATCATATAAAATCATGAAATCACATATGAGTACAATTAGCACTATAATGAGGTAACAATGGGCCAATACTGAAATTTTTTATTTTAGTTGGTGTTAATTTAAAAACTTGATGAATAATCTCACTCATTTAGATGCCCGTATGATTGTTTAGTTTTTCTAATTAGGCCTAGATAAATGAATCTTTAGTTTTCCGTCTCAGGAAAACTTAATGCATTTTGTGTTTATTTTTAATACTTAGGTCAAATTTAAATGCATTTAAAAAATATTTTTGAGAAAGTTAATCAGAAAATTAATTAGAAAAGAGATTGAGTTGGAAATAAGCAAATTTATGCAATTAATTTCCTCGTAATGCTGGAGTGTACATAGGACAAATCTCATCTTAACTTAAAAAAATTCCTAGTTACATTTATGTCTCCCCATTTGTGTTGGTTTTAAATGTGTATGATATTTAAATTATCAATGAAATTCCATGAAATGAGATCATAGGACAAAGTGGATAGGCCCTTGGGTGTATTAAGAAGAGAACTTCTTGATCTTCTGATGATCATTTATTGTCAATTTTTTTAATTTTTTAGACGCAGTACCGAAAAATTATCTCTATCCCACAGATTTTAAATATAAATTGTCACATTGACCATTCAAAAGAAGTAAAATTTTGGAAGAAGCAGCAGGAAGTAGGCTTCATACTTTTGATCTTATTTACAAAAATTGATGTGTATTGTTTATATTTTACTTAAAAGCGTTCTTTTATTATTTTTTAGACCCTGTTGAGGATTCTATGAATTCAAAATGGTGTTTGTTTAGGTTTCTTTCAAAAAAGCGTCAAGTTTTTTTTTTTCCAATTATCAAAATCAAGTTAAAAAATTTTTCAAAAATTTTCCTGTTTTTTTTTAGCAATGGTTTCTTAACTATGCTAGTATGCTTGTATGCCAACTTTTTTGCCTGTCTGGTAACTTAAACTTAAAATCATTCATTGAGTTTTACTTTTCTTTTTTTTATCTTACATGAAGTAAATTCAGGAACACTATAGCAATTTCAAGTTTGTTTTCAGTATTCTGTCCGAATATGCCAAATATTGTTATATTATTGCCCTGAAATATGTCTAATTTAGTCCACAGATTAATTTTTTAGACTCATGACAAAGTCTTATTGCACTTTTATCAGTAGTTGCTCATTAGGTTTTTTTTTGAAAATTTGCACAAAGATCATAAATAAAGAAAAGCTATGTAAGGATTTTAATTTCTGAAAAATCTTTTAGTTTTTTCATTGTTTTAAGCCTAAAATTAACATCTTTTGACCCAAATGCCACCTGAACAAAATTCTCATTCAGGGCCCTGTGTCTGATTTATAACTCCAATTTTTTGTTTGCTTTTTCCAAAAGCTACTCAATGATTATCCAGGTTTAGATGCTGAGCTTAAGTTTTTTACTGACAAAGTGCTTCACTGTGCCTATGAGAAACTGACGGAGAATTTAAATTATTTCAATCCATTGAATATTTTTCACAAAGCTCAATCTTGTTTATTTTTATTTTTGGTTTTTTTTCCCATGATTTCCAAAGTGATAATACTACGTTAATTGATTGTGTTTGAGAAATTGAGTATTTTGTTTATTTATAAATGTATAATTTACTATTTTGTTAAAGATTTCTAGATTTTTCATAAAATGGATTGTGTGAGTTTTTTATAATGTTAAAAAATATTTTTTGTGCTTGTTTTATTTTATCTTAAATAATTTTTTTGGTCTAGACCTCGAAACACATTAGATTTGGTTTAAAAAAATTTTTTTTTGTTTTATAGACAAATCATATTGTGATTGCTCTGAAAATATAATTGACCAATCTTATTTTATGTTGTGATTGGTTATTTAGGCATTAACAGAGTGTATTATGTGTTGTGGCTTTTTTTTTTCAGTTAGCATGTCCTTCAACAAAGCTTCCGATGCATCACACACTCTCCCCACCAAAATTATGTCGGTATGGAAAGTTCTGTAATAGGGCTGGTTGTAAATTCATCCATCAAGGAAGAGAAGGAGAAAAACCACCAACGTAAGCTATTTAAAAACAAACACAAAGCTGAAGCTTTCTGCCTTTCGAACTTTATTTTTATTTACGAAAATCTTATTTTTGTCTTTTAGACTTTATTCTTATTTACTAATATCTTATTGTTTTCTTATTACATCGCTGTGATCCAAAATTAAGCATTTTAGAACTAATTATGAGCGTTTGTATTTATAATGTAAAATTTTCTAACTTGGCTCTACCAAAAAAAATACTTTATATTTTTTTTCTTAAACCCTTCACATTAAATGCTTTCTTTCAATCAAAGGCCCACAGGTGCAGACGATGATGAAACCACGGAGACACAATATTGGTTACCAACTCATGTGCAGGTTAAGCATGATGAAAAGAAAAAAGAAATTGAAATTACCTCATTTGAAACTGTGAGTTTGTTACTGAAACTTCTCCTTTGTGCTTACAAAATTGTTAGTTTGGTTTGATTTTTTAAAACGATTAAACAAAAAATTGATTACACAATCTAGGAATTTGATCACATTCCTTAAATGACCTTTTAAAATGACCATTAAAATGGGATATGGTAAATCTTATCTTATCTTAGTATTAATTACTGGTAATATTTCAGGCATTTTTAAAAATTATAAATAAAAATGTAGAAAAAATATGATTTTTGAGCTAAATTATTTCTTAAAAAACTCCGGCTGGAAGAAAACCTCTTTTTTAATAGAAAAAATTGTTTACGACTCTGGGATTCTTCTATCAATAAAGTTGATACTTGGCTCCAGTACTGTTGGTCATTAAAGAAAAAAAAAGGATTTTTTTAAAAAATCTCACTACAGTTACAAATGATGTGTATCCAGGATGTTTGCATCAAATTTCAATGAAGTACACTCATGTAAACATTTTATGTAAACATAAAATTCTACAATGAAACAGTAGTGAAAAGAAAGAACAGCTTCCATTCTCTCATTGGCATTGGAAGTTTTAGCTTACATATTGTGCATGAAAGTTTTAAAACTGACGCTTAAAAACTCAATTGGAATTCAAAACAGGCTCGTGAGGGCTATTTTCTTTATTTTTACTTTAGTTTGGTTTGGTTGAGAACAAGAGATTAGCAGAGAGGCTTATTGATGTTTATATGAATATAAAACAAGCTGTCAGTTTTTGGGAGTCCCTTCCTAAATAAAACAGAATGTCCTAAAAAATTTTTCTAGCTTTTAAAGATCCTTCAACTGTTCCGATAACTACAGCTAAACTGCATTTTTTTTTAGATTTTTAGCGAGCATGCACTTGTTGTAGGAAATGATGTTATAACTAATTAATTAGCTAATTATAACCAGAAAGTTATCAACAATTAATCTTTGCGATAAAACAAATTGCTTTGGAGAATTAAAATAATGTTGTTTTTGCTTGTGGGAATATGTTTAAATAAATGAGTTCAGAATTGAGGTGTGTAAATTTATTATTTCCTTAATTTTAAAGTTAATCGAGCGAATTTTTCTAAAATCTGTATTTATTAAAGCTGCATATTTGACGCTACTATCATTTCCAGATTGCCTAAAAAAAGCTTCATCATGATTTTTACTTGTGTAGCATACAATACTGACCAACATGCCAACTCACAAAAAGGTGAGGAGAAGATGAAATTAGGAAAGCGATTGGCATGGTTGTAGTTCTATTCGATGTATTGTGAAGCAGTATAGCATTTGGAAGGAGCAATCAGGGATTGACTAGTTGGTCCATGTAGGATGCTTTGGATGTTGCTACTGAAATGCTCCTGGCAAAATGTGTTATTACACTGCAAAATTGGGTCCAGTCCTTCTAAAGAACATATCAGGGATCTTGTAAAGGACGATGTCATTGTATCCCTTTACAGACAATCTCCTAGGAAAGCACTAGATGACTGCCTTTATGGCACGTAATTCACTGCCATTTAAAAAAGCCAATATGATTAGTTCTGCATGGAAAAGTGCTACTTCATTATTTATGACTTCTTTGATGTCATAGAATAAATCATTACCGAAAATAATCTAAGTGCAGAAAAGGTTTGGAATTGTGTTGAAAGTGGCTTCCCAGCAATCCTCAAAAGTTTAAGGGTGTTAGCCTATATGGAGGGGCACGAGGGCTTTGCCCGGTACATGAACAATGAAATTTTATATTTTTATTTAATGAAATTTTCTAGTCAGGTTAAGCAAAGGAACGAATAGAAATCTTGTTTTTTATTTTAATTCCTGGTTTCCTGAAAGAACATCTTTAAGTTTCATGCTTTAAATTTTATAACTTCCATTTAGAATAGCACGTTAGAAGACAATGGAATAATCTATCGATTGGTTTCAAATGTTTGCCATATACATGACCCATCTTTTGGCTCAACACTAGTTTCTCATGCCAGAGTGGGAAAAAGATATCATGCAAATAAAGATGTACGTATTGCAGTTTTTTTTTTTTTTTTTTTTTTTGTTTTTTAATTTTTTTTTTTTTTTGATTGTTTAATATTTTTTATTTCATAAGAAAATAAGTGACCATAGAAACCATCATTTAAACCATGTGGACAGGTACCGAAATTTATTTTCCTTTATTACAGCTCTTGGATAGGTGGTGACCTAATTTTTGAATTTTTGAGTGTAATATAAAGGACACAATCAATAATTTTCTTGCATTTTGGGAAATAAATTCAACTATGAATTTTGGTAACAGTATTTATTGAGGTGTGCATGCTCAGCAGGTATCCCTTTTTTTTATATATAAATACCTCAGATTTAAGGATTTCCTGTAGTAGCTAGTCTTAGAGTTTTAGTTTTTTAACTATTCATTAAAAAAAAATTGGAGAGGAAAGGTAAGAAAACAGACATATATGATTTAAAGTAAGCATTGAGCAGTTTGTGTAGTTTATAAAAATTTTATAACAAATGGAAGTTATTATTCTTCTGTAGCATACAAAAGGTAAAAAATCTCACGTAAATAACTCTGTATCTGAAGGTTTCATTGAAGAAATTACAGAAATAGTCTAGGTGAAACAAAATTCAATTATATTGTTATTGCTTGTCTAATGCAACCGTATAGCTACCTTACAATAGTGGTGTCAAAATAGATATTACAAAGACAGTAAACTACGTTGGGTTCCTGTCTAACCAAAGTCCATGATAATAGTACAAAAAAACAGGAAAGCTGCTCTCTTTATGTTATGATTCAAAAAATAACAAAATACAAATACAGTGGTTTATTAAAATTTACATGCCTAAAAAATTTAATACAGTCAAAAAAGTTTAAAAATTCTGTATTGATTTACAAAACCTTGTGACTATCAAATTTAAATGTGACTAGTGTGAGTGGTTTCACTGCCAAGTAGGCAATCTACATAAAGCAGAACTTGAGGTTGTCTTACAATGATATAAAATGATATAACTTAAAGTGAACACGGTAACAGAGTAATATCAACTTAAGATAAGATATATAAAAAATATTAATAAAAAATTTTAAAATTTGAAATATTTAGATGTAATACCAATACCAGATACCACTGGAATATTTTTAAAATAATACTAAATATAGGTATCTGTTTCCTAAAAAAAAAAAGTTTATAATATATATGTAAATAATTTAAATATCTAAAAAGTATTCAATAATGCCAACTGTTATATGCAATTGTTGGTCTTTATCTGAAAAGTATTGCAGACTTTAGAGAAGGAGTTGCTAAGTAAGTTACTTATCCTCTGATGTTTTGTTTTTAGGTACCTAATGTTTAGCCATAGCTAAAAATCCATTAGCCCTACGTAACTTTGGTTATAGCTTACTGCAGTGGGGTATTTTAAGTTTATTGGTTATCAAAGGATGAAGTAAAGCAGTTAAAGATTTTTTAAAGAAGTTTAATTCTTTTTTTTTTAAGTCAAATTTTATTTCCAAGCAGCCATTCACTTATGTATTTTTAATGTGGTAGCGAAAATATAAGCGTCAAGGATTTTCAGGATATTTACGTCATTTGTTTAAGTTTTTTATGAAGATATGTAATTAGAGGCCTAAGTATAGAGCCATATGGTACTTCATATTTTAGAGTTGAAGCCATAGAGTTAAAGCCTAGTACAGAAACATACTAATAGAAAGTATCTTCCGCATATCATTACAGAAAAATTAAATGCAAATCAAATGTACCTAGCTTATTCGCATGGGTACGGACTAATAATTGTTGATATGAATGACATAAGAGGTATTTGCAACACAAAAATGAGACTACATTGTTTGGAGTAAGACCTTCAAGCTTCGATCTTCGAACAATAATGCTTATTCCACCCACCTTGTTTTTTAAAATTTTCCACCTACCCTTTCGTGAGTTTTCTTGGCCACTTCTGTAAATTCCAAAAAGGCTTACAATGTGCACAAAATTGCTTTGAAAAAAAAATTTTAATCTTTTGAATTTTTTTTGGTTTGATTTTTGTTGTTAATATGCTTTACATTGTATTGTTGGTTCACAGAGTTGTAAATTCTGTTGAGATGTTTAATTAATGTAAAATGTTTAATTACAGCTAATACTAATCTTTTAAGGATCCTTTTGTGGTTTCCTTTCGTGAAGGTTAAGTCAATTAACACATGCCCAGCACATAGTTTTATACGCATATGGAACAATTGCATAAAGATTTAAAATCACTGCATGGAAGCAAACATTGCAAGTTTATTAAAGGAATCTCACCTAATGATGAAATCAAAAAAAATAAATATATTCTTTTTTGGTTCATGTTTACTGCAAAAATGAAATAGACCAATGAAAGCATGGCAAAATTATATCTTTGATTCAACAAAATTTGGTTGAGATGAATCTAGCATTACTGTGAGTGATGAGGAAGCCTTGGAAATTTCCTATTCTAAGCAAAAAATAATGTGTATATGTATGTGGATTCTGCAAAAGGAGGGAATTTTTTTTCTAATAATAATATCCTCTCGATAATCTGAGCTTTTGTTTGCATTTAGTCCAGAAAATGTATTTGCTGCCTAATTTGTTGCAATACTTGAGACAGTGAATGAAGTTACCTGAGGAAGTTCATGATTTGTTTTATCAATTTTTGTTTTAAATATGGTCTTGCAGCAGTAACTGACTGTTTTCAAGGTGCCGCTCTTTTTCCCATCATAAAAAGACGTGTCAAACCTTTTTTTATTTGAAAATTCATTGATATCGCTTTATGAAGCAAGAATATCAAAGTTTATTTCAACTCATTGTAGCTTTTTAAATTACTTTTTGTATATTTAAAACTTTGACCATTGTATAACAAGTTAAAGAAATAGATTCAAAATGACGCTTAAAAATTGAATAGTTGTATTTGCAGATTTTTTGTTCTCATGTAAAGTATATGCTCATGTAAAACTGATTTTCAATCTATTTTGGTTTTATCATATTTTATTGTGGTTTTTTTGAATGTCATATTTTTCTTCCAGGCAGAAGAGCGCGAGAGTTGGTATTTGTTCAATGATTTTGCCATAACTCCAATACCAGAGGTATTATTCATCATGTTTTAACGGTATGCAACCCTAATACCAGAGGTATTATTCATCATATTTTAATGGTATGCAACCCTAATACCAGAGGTATTATTCATCATGTTTTAACGGTATGCAACCCTAATACCAGAGGTATTATTCATCATGTTTTAACGGTGCGCAACCCTAACATCAATAAAATTCTCTTTTAAAGTCTTCCAGATTTAAACCTTTGTGAACTTTTAAATATGTAACATCTTCGTCAAAATTATGTTTTTAATTTTTTTTTTTATGTATAAAGCAACACTGATTCTTTATGAAATTAGGTGTTTACCAACTTAATAAGAATCTCAACAGTTCAAAAGGTATTTGTGACTTAGGTGGAAGCTGTGACATTCAATGTTGATTGGAAAGTACCCTGTGTATTGGTATATGTGCGTCAGGATATTGAGTCACTACATTCTCTGGAAAGTAAGTTTTTTTTACTTTAATACTTTTTTGTTGAAAAGTTTCTTAGTAATAAGTATTTCGATCTTGAGCTCCATCTAAATAAAATTGCTTCATTGTGTTGTCAAACTAAATAAGGTCTAAGTAAATTTAGAATGCTTGATACTTGAGCATCTCAAGATTTTGGTATGTTCCTTGGTAATATTTTAATTAAGAAATATTCCATAAGAAAAAACGTAAAAGCTTCTATTAAAGCATTATTTTAGATTTCTATTCAATTTATCCATACCTACCCCAATTATGTTAAGCACCCGCTTATGGGGTGGATGCTTGTAAAACTATTATAATTTTCAATGAAAAGTGCTTGTTGTAATAGATTTTTAGAAGGAAGAGCTTGTTGGGGATCAACCATTAACTTGGTTTATAATACCAATGTTTGCTAATTTAAATATCATCTATTGGTGTTCCCCTGTCAGGCATTCCTTTGCAAACTCCAGATTTTCATACTTACTTGCTTTTAGTTAAACCACAGTTTGATTCTTCGATTTTATTTGCCGACAAGTCACTTGCAATCCGTCAAGCTCGTTTTTCTCGTAACTTTACGCCTCTGAATTCTACAGAAATTTTAAAAGAAGGTGACATAGTTGGTGTAGATGCAGAATTTGTTTCACTCAATCAAGTATGTCTATTTTTTATTATCAAAGTGGTAATTCATAAAGTTTTATTAAAAACTATTAAAGATGTGTAGTGCTGAAAGGACACTTATTGTGATTTATTACGAATCGCTGAGTCCTGGAATATTAGAAATAACATTTTTTGACAATTGCAGGAGTTTTTCTGAAAAATGTGATTACATCAAACTTTTGATAAAATTTTTGTTGCCAATGCGTATTTCTTATGGCATATAATAAGACCTGAAATAGTTATTCTTTGTACTTTTTGAAGAATGTTAAAGTGAACATTCCAAGAAAATATATCTGCCCATTATAGGCCTGGTTTTGTTATGATCACCCAAATTATAGACACAAGTTAAAGTTTTCAAACTGGCTCACGATTTTATGTATTGGTAGAGGGAAAATTTATAGAAACCCATCAATTAACCTGCATTAGACGTTTTATTAATCAATAAACCTTAAGAGCTTACTAAGAAGAAACAATAGCTGAAATGCAGGTTTCTTATTAAAAACCTGCAATCGTGGTCATTTTATATGAGGCTTTTATCAAATTTTGGCACAAAATCACATTTCAAAAAATGTTTTACAGCTAAATGCCCTTCCTAGTCCCAATCTACTTAAAGTCATAAAGACGCTGGGTCTTTTTATGATGGGGCACACTTACCATACAATATTAATAACCATCTCCTGACCCAGTAAACTTTCCATATGAGTGTAGATAAAGTCTCAGGACTGTTTAGTCCCATTCCCCTCTTATAAACTCCCCCTAAAACTGTATAATTTATTATGTGGGATGTAATAAAATATATATTTAACCTGTAATTACATTCCATTTTTGTGTTAATTTGCAAACATGGCACTTGTTTGCTTTGAAAATATGTGTAATTGTGCTGTTTTTCCTAAATTATCTCGTTCTGTGTAATCATTTTTATGACTTCCCCATAAACGCTGTGTATAATGACTACTTTTTAATATGGAAAAACCATACCGTCATTTAGCATATGATAATTTGAAAAAGTTGTTCTTGAAAAAAAGATATTTATTTGGATAAAATATCTAGAAAAACAAAATCAATAAAACTGAAGACAAATTTTCTGATTAATTTATTTTGGATTTACCAGTAATAAATTTAAATGATTATAGATGTCTGTATAAAATGCAATAAAGCAAAGTTACCGCTTAATTTCAACATTTTAAGCTTTGCTTGTTGACGAACAAGGTTTCAAGACAATCCTAAATGTTATAATGGTCAACATGCAAACCTGTCTGATTTTTTTGATTTTTTTTCTAGAAATCCTGGCTCTAATCATATAT
>JAUZNK010004782.1:8196-18267 GCA_035046665.1 Euphysa ruthae | reverse complement strand
GAAATGTTCAAAAAAACTTTCTGAGAGAAATGCTCAAAAAGCTTTCTGAGAGAAATGTTCAAAAAAGCTTCTGAGAGAAATGTTCAAAAAACATTCTGAGAGAAATGTTGTTCAAAAAACTTTCTGAGAGAAATGTTCAAAAAACTTTCTGAGAGAAATGCTCAAAAAATTTTCTGAGAGAAATTTTCAAAAAACTCTCTGAGAGAATGTTCAAAAAATATTCTGAGAGAAATTTTGTTCAAAAAACTTTCGGAGAGAAATGTTCAAAAAACTTTCTGAGAGAAATGTTCAAAAAATTTTCTGAGAGAAATTTTCAAAAAACTCTCTGAGAGAATGTTCAAAAAATATTTTTAGACCAAATTTGAAATATCTCAGGGCTAGGAGTAAGGAACGAAAAAACAATTTTTTCTAACATCACTCAAAATTTTATTAAATTATTAACTAGAAAAAACTATTTAAAGAAAAATAACTTTCCACGAGTTCGTCTTAAGCAATCTTGAAAAAAACAATGATAATTTTCACAAGATTTCTTTAAGTTAAAAAAAAAAGAAAAGAAAAAGAATAGACATAAATTAAGGTCCAAACAGATTCTTACCAAATACGAATCTTGCACCGGCTTACAAAAATCTTGCCATAGAGAACGTATTGACATTGAAAGATTCTCCATCTAGATAATAAAGTTCATGTTTTGCATGCATTTTATTGACTTTTAACTAAACAAATTTTACATAAAAATTTTTAGCTTCAAAAGTTGACTTTGGTGTTATGAGAAATAGTAAACTTCCAATCATTTATTTTTTTGTTTATCTATAGTTATCGAAATTTTTTTCAAAAAATTACAAAAATATATATATATGTGGAGAAATTCGGTTTACCAAGGTCTAAATAAAGGGCAGGATTTTATGTTTTATTTTTGATAAAAAATCTGTTATTAAAAACAAAAATGAAAAAAAAAAAAAAAAAAAAAACACCAGTTGCTTTTGATTGTCCAAGAAGTCTCAATAAGCAGTATTACCACACAGTCTTTTATGCAAACATGCTGTCATCTCTTCATGGCTTAAAGGTGCTGTCTTTATAATATCCTACAAACACAAAGTAGCACCTAATTAATAAACAATCCCTCTTAATGCTATAGTTAATTTCGAACCAATACAAAATTAGTAAAATTTTGGAAAAGTTGGAAAAAATCATTTCAAAAAATTGAAACTTTGTCCCAACAGAAAAAAAATTTTTTTCTGGATTGCACACATAAACAAAACAAAAACTTGAAACTAAAATTCTTATAAAAAGTGATTCTATGATACTTTTATAAGTCAAAACATTTTTCTCATCTACAAATATATTAAATAGAAACCATTACTTGAGACGCTATAATGAAACGTAGAAACTTTTTATTTTCTGTTCTCAAAGCAGTAAAGATACAAATGTAGCGAAATAACGAAAAATAAAAAATTGAATGAGGTAAAAAGCACCAAGCAACATTTCCTTCAGTTTGTTGAAAAAATATGTGTTAGTACAAACCATGTGACCAATATCTAACATCTTATTTGGTGCCAAATTACAAAAAAAAAACATTAGTTTCATATGGTTATAGTAAACACCAATTATTCAAAGGCTCAATTTTACAAGGAACAGAAACAAAGGTTCTCTTTTATATCCAGTATTATTTAAATAATCCTTTGCAATTTTTGTGTTATACTCATTGAAATGACAGTTTAAAACATTGTTTTTTTCTCATTTCATACTGTAACAATATTATTGCATAGTATATATTATATATTATATTATATATTATATTTATTGTGTTATATATCGCTGAATAGCGTTGAAATAGAAATTTCAACAAATGTGAAAATCAACAGTTTTTCACTGTCCTTAAGGTAATTTCTTTATTAAAAATTTTTGAACAATAGAGAGCATTCTTTTGCAGCTTTCTCTTATCAATAATATACCATTTTAACTTTGCTTTCCAACAAGCTTGTCATGTTTTCTCAAACCTTATATATTGATATACTACTTTGCAATTACCAAAAAGATAAACTCTCAATTTAAACCTTGAGGAAAACAAATTTTCTCTCAAGACTTCAAACGAACAATACAAATACAAACCATGTTATTTTTTTAATTGAAATTAATACTTTAAGAACTGGAAGTACTCTCCTATTCTAAGAATTAGAAAAAGCAAGGCCTGATATCCAATGAAAAACTAGAAATATACTTGATTCAAAGAAGTAAAGTAAGAAACGCCCAATATCCAATGAAAAACCTTAAGTATTCTTCTTTTAATTTAAAAAAATAGAGGAGCTGTCCTCAGAATTGTTGCAGTAAACAGTACTGATAGGTCACACTATAAAGCTGTACATGAATGAATACCCCCACGGTAGAATGAATGAATACCCTTATGGTGGAATGAAACATAGAAGCCATACTCATAGACACAAATACCCTTCTCAGTGAAAATCATTAAATCAACAAAATTAAACCCAAATTCTGGTATACATAAATAAAGATAACTCTGTTATTTCTGTCGCACAAAAAAACCTGCAAACACATTTACTTTAATTCCTTGATTAACCTTGTATTATGCATTGGGTCTGTAGTGTTCTATTAGAAGGATATAATAAAGAAACCAACAAGGAAAATATCCATCTTCAAACAATTTCAGAAATTTTACATTTACAAATTAGGTCAAATTTAAAGATTTTAAAAACTGTTACACTAGAAACCTTTCAGCATGCAAATTTTATGTCTGACCCAGTAAAAGCAAGTCTTGACATCCAACACTAAACTATAGTAACTCCCACATTCTAAAAATTAGAGTAAGCAAGGTTTGATGTCCAATATTAAATAGAAATAAAATTTTATGACAATTCAATTTGATAACTCATATAAATATATTACAAATTATAGAATAATTTTATAAATTATAAATTCATATAAATTTCAAAGGAATGAAGTTATCTCTGAGAAAAATAAAAATAAAAATAAAAATATAAAATAAATAAAAATAAAAATAAAAATATAAAATAAAAAAAATTTCGTCATAAAATTTAGAAAAGAGTCCTTAATTAAAAAGGTTTCAGTTGTCCACAAAGAAATTTTTTTTAAAGAAATTTTTCTGAGAAAAAAGCGTTTTAGATCAAAAATTTAAAAGTTATGGTAATAAAGTTAATTTGTGATGAACATGCGATTTATGATGAACACATGATTTTTACATCAAACAATTGAGTACTCACATTAACTGAATTAAGAACGAAAAAATCCTTTTTCTTTTCCATTGATTCCACTTCTGAAAATAAAATAGATATTCAATTGAATTTCCTACAACATTTTGTGGTAATATATTTTAGAGAATAACGTATCAAACATTGATTTTCTGGTGGCGTAATTTGACTAATGAGATGGCAACACTTAGTTTATTGTACTAAAGGGAACGGTCCTTTGAACCGATAATTCTTAACTCAGTCCTATAACCGAAAGTCAGAAAATAAAACCTACAGTGGCTTCAATAGAAGGATCCAAATTTATTTTAAAACATCTATAGCGTTGTTTGAGCTTCATCGCTTTTTAAATTTTTGTAAAAACAAGTCGTTTTCTGCACGAACTGCAGCAACTACTAGGAAGGAAGCTAAAGAGGGGTTAAAACACCAAACTTGCCACATCAAAGTAATGCTCATATGTTGAGTGACAATATCAGGATTTGAACCCGTGATCTTATGGCTGGGAACCAGATGCTCTTCCGACTGAGCTATCCAAGAATAAACCTTGATTTTAGATTCTGGCTATTATAGTAAAGAATGATGTCCTGTTTAGTTTAAAAAAGAGTAAAAATACAAATACATGTTTCAACAACAACAACCAACAAATTAAACATTTATGACAGAATTTGGAAAAGCATATTCCTTTTTTACTTAAATTTATAAAAATAATATAAATAAATATAATAATATATAATGTAATATATAATAATATAACATAACATTTTAGCATCATTTTCCATCATTTGTATTTATTCCAAATTTTCATTATTTAACCCGGAAAATGTTGCAGCAAAAACACCTTTTACGATCTCTCATATGAATAAATGCAAACTCATTTGTTATCAAGAAGAAAGTTTAGGAAGAAAAGAATGACAGGGAGATAAACTATCTAATCTCTGCTATTTTTTGCAATCAAGATTAAAAGAAAGCTTCATAATTAAAGTGCGTGTTTGATCAGTAGACCTTCCGTCCCATAAAGTGTAATGCTAATAAAGTGTAATGCTAATAATGTGGTCAATATGAAAAGTATTACAAAGCTATCTATCTGCTTAAACTGATAACAGCTAAATTTTAAAATTGTAAAATGCAAACGAATCAAACTTTAATAAAAGGGCAATTCCATATCAAATCATCCAGAAAAAATTTGGAAATGTCACAAGATACTCTCAGGTTTTCTTCAAATTTTCCAAAGTTTTTGGAAACTAGACAACCCTGAAAAAATGAGCTTTAAAAGGTATATTGCATTTTTAAGACGTCACGAACGGCCATGAAATCGGGACATTAGAAAACGTTTTTGTGCATGAAATGACTTCAAATCAAGCAAGAATTCATAATTGGTAAAGGCAAGGTTTTTTGCACGAGAAATCCAAAAATCACATCTAAAAGCCCTAAAAAACAACTGTTTTTGAAATATTGTCCACTTTTACCTAACTTTGAGTCCAGAGAGAAATAGCCCCAAAAAAGTATGAGGCACTATTGGAAAATGTCAATATGGCTCAGCAACTCAAAGCAAAAAACATTGATGTTCAACCTGGTCACATGCTTTGCCGTCAATGCACAACTCTATATAAAAATGTCATCAACACAAGTACCTCAGACACAGAGATGGAGGAGACCCCAATGTATGACATTGATGAAGATGCCTTGGATGACGCAACATACAAATTATGTGTAACACCTAAAAAATTACTATAATTTTTGAAACAGTGAGCATGTCTCCAGTAAATCTTTGTGGTGTGCAGCAACAGTTATGCAAGAAGAGCTAAAAAGAAATTGGACAAAATTATGGATAGGTATAAAAGCAACATTGCAGAACCATACAATGTGAGCAAGGATTTATTGGAAACTATTGACTTGTTTTTGAAAAAAGTGATTAACAGTGGAAAGCAGCAGAGTTAGAAAGACTATATGATGCTATGAGCTATAATCTGAACTGACTTCGTATCCTGGTCACAACAGAATGCATTAAAACAATTTTATTTCAGGGAATATTTGGTTCAAACTGCCCGTAAATTAAAGAAGGTTGGTGGAATTCTGGCAAATCCTGCATCAAAGAAAGGTAAAAATCTTCCACATAAAATTCTTAATCTCGTCCAAAGTTTCTATAAAGAAGACAAATACTGTCGACAGATGCCAGGAAAGAAGGATTGTGTGAGTATCGGTCAAAATCCCCACAAACAAAAACGATTGTTTCTCGGCAATCTATCTGAACTGTACAGTGCATTTAATGACAAATATCCTAATGTAAAAATCAGATTTTCCAAGTTTTGCACACTGTGACCAAAATGGTATGCCATAGCTGGGTTATCAGGGACTTATTCTCTCTGCGTATGTAGCACTTATCAGAATGTAGTATTGCTAGTTGATGTGATTGACTGGGAGTACACATACAAAGACCTAATCATGAAAGTTGTCTGTGACCCAGATAACAAGCAATGTTTGCATGATGCATGGCTGTGAGTCATATCTGGGAAGAGCTGGTTGAAAAAATTCCTCGATGATCTGAGTCAGCTGGATATGGATTCAGAATTCCATTATTATCAGTGGCAAACTACAGATTGTACCGCGCTGGCTATACTGACAAAGACGTGCCATGGGAAATGTGATGAAATGCCATGGTGCTTAACGGGGCTTGCAGATACCACTTAGCAACCAAATTCTGGATTACCGTGATCAAAGTTTGACAAGAAGATAAAAAATTCATCATCTCCTTTGACATTGACAAAGAAAAACTGCTTGAGGTGAGAACGAAAATGGAGAAGAGGTAAGATCATAAGACAGATTAGAATAAAAAGACCAAAAATAAATAATCAGTCTCTGTTAAAGTCTCTATTAGTGTAAATAATACCTTAATAACAAGGAATTCCTACCAAAAATTTGATCAGCCTTTCAGAAAAACTAACCAAGGTCAAAACACTATTTCTTATATGGGTCCCTCAATATGGAACAATTTAAGAGAAAGCACAAAAGCTAGTAACAATACTAATACATTTAAACATACAAACGAAAAGAAACATTACCTTGCAAAATTTAAAACAGAAATACAATTCTGGTTTATTTAGATAGAAACTGAATACATGTATTATGTATTTGATCAGACCACCCCCTGCCCATTAAGGAACCACAATGAAAACAAGGCTTTGGCTTTTCTTGTGCTTATCCCTTCTATCAATACAGGCCCCGTTTTTCAAAACATTGTATTATATTTTAATTTTTAATAATTTTTTGTATTTCAGAGCCATAAAATAAATTAAAAGTAGAAAGAATAGGCAGTACATTTATTTTTCAGATAATCAAAACATTAGCTGAAAAGTCAACAGTGTACTTATAATATTCTTCTGCAATGTGTAAACACTTCTGAGAAATGAACTTATACTTTAGTATAAGCGATGGAAAGAAAATAAACAGAACATTACAGTTTTAAAAAAAAACTGTGGACAAGAGCAAATATGTTTATATATTTACAGTCCAGATGTGCAGACCGTACTTATATAGATTAACTGAAATAATAAAAAAAAAAAAAAAAGCATTTTAAGGCATGGAAGTTTAAGTTGATATCTAAAAACTTATCTTTCTAAATAAGATAGTAGTTTAATCTTTTTTTTTTTAAAAAAAAAGTCGTTTTTAAAAAATCTTACTTTTGCTATCATAATATAACATTTTATATTGCTATTAATAACACCCCACTTAGTAAAAGTTTTAAGTGACATGCTTTCTAAGAATTTAATGAAATCACTATTGTATATCGAGTTATTGTGCTGCATTGTGCTGCCACTGCCACACTATGTTGTTACACACTAAACACCAGGGTGCTTTCTACGCATTTTTATATGCACAATATTAAAAATTATTTTGTAATATCGCTGATGTAAAACATGGATTTTTTGAAGCAAGAAAATAATATAAGGCTTTAAACACCCTATTACAGAAAATCTAAGGAATAAAAATTTCAAAAATTCCACAGTCAACCATGGTGGGCTGTACTGGGATGGGAAGTGGAAGGGAAAAGGGAGAAAAGATGAAAGGGGATGAGGGAAAGTGGTAGAAAGAAGGGGGAGGAATAACCAATCATAAAAAAAAACATTATTTTGACCCCTGGACGGTACCCAGAACAAGATCACTTCATTCCCCAGTCAGCATTGAAAACTGAACAAACTGCGCAGCAAGAATGACTCGTTTGTGGATATCCATTACTTCATAATTCTAACTTAAGTTGATGTAGGAGAAATTTCACCATCATTTTAAATCTGCAAGACTTCATTTTTGGATGAGAGAAGGGCAAATTGTGTGGAGCACACAGAAAACTTTCTATTTTGAAGGTTCTACCTAGTCTAGAAGTAATTTTATGCACAAATAAGTAATTTTCTAATGTAGCGATTTTGAGGACATCTGCGACATCTATAATATTGTATAATATTGCGACAATATTGTAATTAAAAGCTCAAACTTTGAGGATTAACTAGCTTTTTTAATGGTACCAACAACTGGGAAAAGTTTCAAGAAAATCTGAGAGGTATGGGTGACAGGATGATTTTGACAAGGATTAAACCAAAAACTTGAAAACATAACAGTACAATCACATATTCAAATTAAGAAAATCATAATCAGAAAAACTTGCAAAACTTCGTAGAGATTTTTAAAATATTTATTCTAATAGCGTAAATTGATGTGCAAATACACATAAATTCTAAAAATGCAAGCAAAATCTACAAATAATGCTGTTAAAGAAACATGATAGATTTATTTATTAGTTAAATAATAAGCCCCTAACTTAATTTTTTTTTTGCAAAATAATCACCAACGTACGTATTCAATCATTTATGAGACTTTCCTCATTAAAGTTTTTAAACCATAATTTAATTTCTTTTAAAATTTCTGACTAAAATTATTGAAAAAGCTATTTTTAGAGATCAAGGCTGTTTCCATTTATAACTCACCTGAATTTTCTCTTTCTTCAAACAAATTATCATATTTCATGGGAGATGAGAACTTCTCATGAAACTCACTCTAAATAAGGAAGGTTATTAATTGAAAAAGTTATCAGAGAGGTTCCCCTGAAAAGTTATGTGTCTTAAGAAAACCTATAAAAAGTGTAAAATTGTACCCAACAAATCTTTCCTGCCAGTAAATAGAAAAAAATATGAAGAAGTGACCCTGATTTTTCAGAATGCAGGTTTTCAGGAATGAAAAATAACTTATAATTTTTCATAACTTTTGTGTGGCTTTTATTAGTGATTGTGAGAAAAAAAAATATATCAACATATCAAACATATCAACATATCAAAAATAGATATGGTGGGATATACCTTTATGAAGAATAGGTATTATTTTAGCCCAGATAATACACATTTTTACTGATCATTACTGTTTTAATCGATGGATACTGTCTTATCTCAATATGGACTATTATGTGAATAAAAAAAGGCTTTACAAGTCCAAAATAATAAGACTAGTCAAATCTTACGACTAGAGTTAAAAGCATGACCAGAATAATTTTTAATTTTGTGAAATTTTTGTAAGCACAAGTCCACCTCACTTAAATATAAACAAATAACAAAATACAATTGCTTATCATTTCCGAAATATATGAAAAAATATGATGACCCAGTGAAAAGAATGTCTTAGTTTTGCATAGTCATCAAAGTAATCAAGTATAGTTAATACAATAATTCTGAATCCATAACCATATTTCGAAAAAATTTAATTAAGCTGCGTAAGACTTTTCAAACATGGTAAAAAATATCCACCACAGCTGTTTATCATTTTTAGGCTTTTTTTCATTTCTTTTTCTAACATAAATTGTCTGTAAAATTTTCATGAACTCTCTATCATGGTCTAATAATAATTAAATTTGAAAAAATATATTTTTAGAGAAAAAGTTGTATATAAACAATGAGTCAAAATACTACAGCCTTCAAGAAGCAATCAACATTATTTTAGAACGAAGATCAGATTACCATCGCCATTACAATCAATTAAAAGCACCTAAAAAATCACAACTCTGCTATAATTATAATTGCATTTGCATTAGTGAATAAAGAACAAATGTCAAATCGGTGGGCAGACCATCAAAGCAAAAAGCGAGACTGACCTGACACCTGCAAAGCAAACCCTGCCAACACCTTTACGGATTGATGATGTTAAGCATGATAACTTTTTGGTTTTAGTGTATGTTACTAAAGTCTAATTTTAAAACTAAAAATAATATTTATCTCCAATTTGCTTTCTTTTTTAATCTAAGATTGTGTTTGTGTTTGAAATTTGCCTTATCATGCTTCGTTGGTTTACAAAACAAAATATTATTTTCTCTTATTACAAATTTTTGTCGTTTTGGGGTAATAAACAGCAATGCTCGTGAGATGTTAATTTTTTGAAACAGGACATATTTTAATCTTTAGAAGTGATGATATAACATCATGATGTAACATGTTTTTGTTAACCTTTAATTTGTATAAATATTTATCAAAAACCATTTCTATTTTTCTTCCTCTTCCCTTGACTTAGATGTTAACAGTAACCTTACGGTTACCACACATTGCCAGGAAACCGCTGATGCTAGCAAAAAAATTGCCAGATTTTGAATAAACATCAAATAAAGGATATTGGGTGATATTCATAACTTTCTAAAAACTTTAACTTGTATTAAATGTGAAATTTAATTTACATTAATTAACAAAATTGTTTATTTTATGGAGGATTATATTATTCTTTAATTTAGGTTTGTTGTTGTCACTATGTTGCTTAGCAACAAAATTGTTTATTTTATGGAGGATTATATTATTCTTTAATTTAGGTTTGTTGTTGTCACTAT
>JAUZNK010004781.1:0-10265 GCA_035046665.1 Euphysa ruthae | reverse complement strand
TATAATATATAAAAACCGTATTGGTAAATAAAAACTAATACAAGTTAAAAAAAAAAGGAGTCCGGTGATTTTCAAATGCTAAAGTGTTTTCTTTTCTGGGTTGGTGAGCATTATCAAACAACAACAGAAAGTCATTTTCTAAACCTAGTACTATATATAATTATAATACATATTGATATACATTGATTTTTTGAACACTTTCTTGTTTAGATCTGTGTATTGCTATCACTGTTTTCTAAAACTGACAGCGTAAGGGTACTTATATCAACCACAGAACTCCCACTCGTATCTTAGACTGCTTTTCGCTTTGCAGGGTATTTGTGTTGCAGATAGCCGTCGGAATCTTTCAGAAAACCACAATTCAATAGCTTTGTCAGGGTGAAGTTCTTCCAACTCTGGACCTTCCTCGCTAATCCACAGACATAACTGGTCTTGTCCTAATATATTTCTAAAATCGGTTTTAACTCTTGCCATTTGAGAAAATTCGCATTCTTTTTTGTCATTTGTAACAGTTGTAATAAGAATAATTTCAAATATGTGTAAAATGTTCTTCTTCTTCTAAAACCTCATTTTGAAACAAAATATTCCATAATTTCAAATAGTGGTGCTTTGGATTGTTGGCTTAAACAGGCATGGCAAAGCTATGTGATGAACTAAATTCTGTAATTAACTGTGTGCTGTTAGTAAGAATAATTTAAAAATGCTTAGCGATTTCGCCTGTCTGTTATTTTTACAATTATTTGCGAAAAAATCTTACGAATCTGTTTAGTGGATTCATAGTGATTCTTTCCACTTACGAAGCCAGCCTAAAATTTTTGGATGCTTTTTGGCTTTTGAGTGGTTCTGTGAAAGTTCTTCTAAAGCGTTATCAAAGTGCCATAGTTTCTAATGCAGTTTTCATTGCTCTAAATTTATGGCCAATCCATCTAGCTCTGTTTGCCTTTGTTGGTTTCGGGCCTGACTGGTCGTATTCTTCTGTTGGGGTTTTTCTGACACAGAGCTGCAACAAAAATTGACTGTTTCAAAAGACGGTCATCTGTCAAACGCATCTCTTATTGCTAATTCCAGCCTATGGTTGAAACAATGGACAATCTCAAGCCACGGAGTGTCTTGTTTGAAGATAACACCCAATCCATTGAATGCACCCTTATTCACAGCTGCTCCATTAAGTTAATGCCAACGAGACGTGATAGTAAATTGGTAATACTGATTCTTTTAAATGCTGATTCGATTGAAGATTTTATACCTCGCCTATCAGCTGAAGTAACATCCTCAGCACTTAAATATTTAACTACTGATGTACCATTCAATAAAAAATAGAACGTAAACCAATTCCTTTTCCATAACGCTCGTATCTGTGCTACCATCACAAAGAAAACAATAATAAATTAGTTTTGCTAAATTTGAAATTAAATAATTTTGTTCTACTTATGCAGTAAAATCAGTGAAATTAGCCACAGCTCTTTCATTGATATAATTTCGTCCAAATTTAGGAATTTTATTTTTAGTTTGTAGCTTTAGTAGATCTGGGTAGTCATTGTATGGTCATTCCTTTTTGGCTAAATATATGCATGAATTAAATTTAGCTTGCAAATTTTCTCTATCACGGTCATGCATTTTCTTAAAACCTCTCGCAATCGCTCCTTGTTCAACAACTGTTTTTTGATAAACAGCGGCCCCAAGCTTGCTTCATTTTTCATGCTCAGAGGCAGCTTTATGCTGTTTTCCATATATATGTTTTTTAAGTGGCTTAATTCGCGCTTCCCACTTTTTGCATACAGTACATCTAAAAAATGTTTACAGAAAATTATTATTTCTCTTGTACTGCAAAAGTAACTTGGGCATGTATAAATGAGAATTTGATCGCACAATACAGAAAAAGAGGTTGAAAATTTAATAGTAACAAAGTGGTACGAAAAAATTGAAGAAGGAAATCAAAAAGAGTGATAATTTAATAAAATACAAAACAAATCACGGAAACATAAAATAAAACATTAAATAGACACGATTTTGATTTTTTTTATTTGTTAGGTACATTAGGTAATTTTTCATGAAATAAATTTACAAATTAAAATTAATACATGAAGCTAAAATAAAACATATAAAAAAAAAAAGGTTTGCATTTTTTTCTTGTTGTCAAGTGAGTTCCAAAGTAACAAAGAACGGTTCGTATTTTGCGAATGCGAATCGCTTAATTTGGAGGCTGAATATTTCAGCTACAGGTTTCTCATTGTTAATTAATACGCCATTGTTAACAAGAAAATATTTTTCATCTGGTAAATTACATTTTTTTTGAAAGATATGGTTGACATGCTTTCCAGATTTTTTTTATCAGTACTAATGTCAATAGAAGAGAAAATCTTTCTTTTTTCATCGAATGAGTCCACAGAATTATTTTCTCTGCTTAATTATTATAGATGTTTTTAAGACGTGAATGTTTCCAGATTTCTTTGCGGATAGTTTTAGATAAAAATGGTTTATCATTACCGCGAATAACCTTTCCTTTAAGAGGAGCGTGATCATTTAAAACAAATAATAAGCTAAATTGAAAAGAATTATATTCATAAGAACTAGAACAAACCTTAAAAAATGAAGGCTTAAACATTGAATAGATTAAGGCACGACAATCACTTAGACTTAAACTTAGTCACTTAGTTTCAAAAGTACTGGTGAACTGAAAACATGCTTTTTTATTGGTCAGAAATAGATCTAAGCACTTGCCAGAACGTGACTTGAAACACTTTGGTTTTTTTATAATGTTCATTAAACAGTGATCTTCCATAAAAAAATCTTTCGTGAGAGATTTATCTGGCTCTAAGCTCATGTCATCAATATCTATAGAACAACGATACTTTTGCACACAAAAATCAATAACTAAAGATAAATTTGATAAAAATGAAACATAAATAAACAACAATAATTAACCGTTTATGGTTATTTAAAATGATTCCGAAAGGCATAGCCTGGAAATCCAAAGGAAGAGTGAAATTTACAGGTAGCTTTGAAGGAGTTATTAAGCCACCACTATTTCTAGAATTATTGAAGCCATAAGGTTTTTTATAACCTTCTAGAAGAAATTGAGTGGTAGGGAAGCTATCAACCAGCTTAGTTTCTGCAATTATTAAAATTCCAACTGAATCTTTTAACAAAATCAGAGAGCATAGAAAATTTATTTCTATTAGAATTTATATTAAGACAGGATTTAACAAATATTTAGAACGAACAAAATTTAAAGTATTTGTTTCGGTGTTTGGAATGGAATTAAAAGAGGATTCTTTATAAACAGGATTTGAGTTGGTCTTTTTGAATATTTTTAATTTTAGATCTTCGCTCATCTATTTCATTAACTCGACGAGTGATTATGGAAGAAATTACGATTCTTTTACAATTCAACTGAAGAAATTTTAAGCCAATACCACATAAATCATTAACTATTTCTTGGCCTGCAAGTTTTGTAATAATAAAACTTGTCTTGGTTGAATATCATTTGTTCCACAGTAGATAACTGCAACTTCATAAGATTCACCAGTAACACTTGACTCAACATAAAATTTTAAAGATTTAGTTGAGGCACCTGGGAAAGATTTAAAGAAAGATTTTTGAAGTGGTGTGCAATGATTGAAGTCTTTGTGTTTAATCCTACGAGTCATATTATCGCTAAACACAGCAACTTTTTTTTTCGTTAAAAGGGATTATTTATTTATGTTATCATATGTTTCGTTATTAAATTATATTATATTATTATATTTGTATTTTGGATGCAATAAATTTTGACGAACACAATCCTCTAGATTCAGCACCATTCGTTTGTTCTTGTTAGATCTCAATATTATTTAATATCGATAATATTCTTTATTTTTTTTAAATATTTTTGCCTGAAGTTAAAACTTGATAAGGCAGATGACAGCAGGTTTTTTAAAAAAATTTGTTGGCCTGATGTGTGATAAATGAGGAATGATAGACCAAAAATCGATGTTTTTAGAATCTCTCTCAACATGTTTGGTAGCTTTATTTGTATTATTTGCATAAAGTTAGTTGTTAAGCATAAAGTTAGTTGTTAAGCATGCTGCCAAAATTCTCATAAGCGAATGCTAAGGAATTTTTTCTCGGATTTACCTCAATCTATTTTTCAAATATATTCTTTACCTATTGTGTCAAAATCTTGAACAAGTTAGCATCCGACCTTAATAATTCAGTGCCTGTATCGATTTTTAAAGTTTCTTTATTTAAGATTCATTGTCCAGACCCCCAACCTATTTTCAGTATTTATTACCCTCTAGACTTCAAGCTGCTGACACACTTACTCATTGGTGTAAGTCAGTTGAAGCATCATAAATTCTATCAAAATTTTATTGACACTATTAACCCATTATTCAATTGTAATATCTGAAAAAACTTGCGATTACCTCTTGCACTGCTCGTTTTACACCTACATTTTAAGATCACTTTTTGACATCATTTCAAATTTAATAAATTCCATTAAAAATTTTTCCAATGATAAATTGGTTAAGTTTTATCATGTGGAGATCCTTTGCATTGTTTTGAAACCAATTCATTTCAATTCAATTCAAATCTTGAGGTGTACAATTACTTATCTTAAATCATCAGAAAGATTCAAATTGCATCATATGTAATAAATTTTAAAAATAAAAAGAAAATACGTTGCCACAATTATTTAATATTTTGCGTGCATTGAAAGGTTGATATTTTACTTGAATTCAAAGGTTGATATTTTACTTGCATTGAAAGGTTGATATTTTACGTGAATTCAAAGGTTGATATTTTGCGTGCATTGAAAGGTTGATATTTTACGTGAATTCAAAGGTTGATATTTTACGTGCATTGAAAGGTTGATATTTTACGTGAATTTAAAGGTTGATATTTTGCGTGCATTGAAAGGTTGATATTTTACGTGAATTCAAAGGTTGATATTTTACGTGCATTGAAAGGTTGATATTTTACGTGAATTTAAAGGTTGATATTTTGTGTGCTTTTAAAGTTTGATATTTTGCGTGAATAATAAAGTTGATATTTTTTGTGCATTCAAAGGTTGATATTATATAAATGTGCTATTGATACAAGCATATGTATAATATTCAAATGAAAAAGCCATAAATATATAACAAATTCTAAAAATCTAACTTAGTTTTGTCAGGCTTTTCAACATCAATTCCTGGCAAGACCGTTATTATTGGTAAAGGATGCATATATCCAAATACAGTATCCTATTTACCCATTTGTTAATATTAAAACTAGGAGGGATATTTTTGAATTTGGAGCAGAACAAACATCATCATCTGAATAAAAAACAACATTTTCATTTTCCTAATTTTCAGAGTCTGAAAAGCCATAAAAATCTTCCCAGTTCAGATTAACATCATTATATTTTTGTGTGGTAATTTCACCTTCATTTCCATTCAATTCACAAAAAAATAAAGCTGAATGTAATAGCTTGTTTTTATCAGGCATTTTTTTTCTCTAATGTTTTTGAACTTCCACGGCAGCCGAACCAGTTTTAAATCTATAGCACTGCTGAACATTTCCAAAACAAAATTTTACAGAAAAGTCAAAAAAATTGACTAGCTATACGGCTAGTCAGAACTCTGGATTACACCCTGCATGTAGTATTCGAACCTCCTAAGAGTATCTAACTCCCAATATTTTTATTTTAAACTCCTAGTTAAGCTTGATTGACTTAAAATGATGAAAGCAATTTAACATTATTAAGCCTCATTTTAAACTGTTATTGACATTTTGCACCATACGCTGATTTTGATTATTGGAATTTGATTAACAGTCAGCCTCATAATCAGACCAGACAAGTATTTTTATGATGCGGTTTTTGACTTTTAAGTATATTGTTATGATGCAGTTTTGGCCCTTTTATATTTTATTTTGATTGAAGTTTGTAATGTTATGGTAATTTAATTTAATTTAAGCATTTTCTTTAGCATGCTTTCTGTCAAAATAGATCAATACGTAATACACTTCGAGAACTTCTAGACAAGTTTGGAGAATTGAAGCAAAATAAAAAGCGTCATCGTTTTAAAGACGAAGGGAGCGAGGAAGAAGACAAAGATGTTGAGAAAAAAGCTGTTAAGGTATTATCTAAAACCATTGATTTACTCCAAACTTTTCTAATTTTCTGCCTTAAATTTGCTTAAATTTCATTAAAACTCTCTCTCCCTCTGCAAATCTTTAAACACCGAATTAAAGAGTGGAAAGGAGAAAGTTGTTCGTGTAAATGTTGTTTGTAATGTTTCTTGTGTTGGATTATAGTATTTACAAATATTTTATATTTATTGTATTTAGCTACCTCTTATCCAGCGTTAAATAAATTTATTGAATTGAATTTATTTAAGTACAAATTTTTATTTTAAATTAAACTTATTTTTTCTTTTCATGATTTTTTTTTTTTTTTTTTTAATTTTTACTTAAAAATTTAAAAACAATTTATCTATTATCTGCTGAAATTTTCCAACTGTCTGAAATTGGTTTTTATTTTCTGGAATTCACGGATTTGAAAATTAAGTGAAATTCTACAGAATTGTAATTTTACAGAATTTTATTGAAAGGTAACCTTTTTTAGGATAATACTGTCAAAAGGATTCGATCGAAGAAAGATAAAAATCGAAAAGAAAAATTAAACTGTAAGTGCAAAATCTTAAAATATGAACTTCAAGTATGGATGATCGGAATAAAGCATAACATGACCATTAAATATTTTGAATAGTTAATTTTAATTCTTTATTTCATATCAGAGAACTGCGAAATCTCCTGCCATGAAGGTCGGTTTTTTCTTCTGGGTGAAGCGCTTTCTTCCGTTCGAGACTTTATAAGACTACGATTCAACCATGCATTAAATATTGCTGCCATCTTTGGGCCTCTTCTCTAAAATTTTGTCTTGATTGAATTCAGAAGTGTATGCTCTACCTTGTACTGATCTTTTGCTTCATGGAATTTTCCACTAATTCATTTTAAAAACTTTTTCTTTCATTTAAATTGATTACAGATGCTGGCTGGTTTAATTAAGTTATTTTATTGTTATGAGCCTTGATGATTGATTTCATGTTTTACTTACTTTGACTATTTTTATGAAGATTTTTTGGAACCTAGAAATGTTTATTGAAGAGGTTTTTAAGTGGGTTTTTGCGATTTTTGTTTATAGTGAATTGAATACATTATGTTTATTTTTTAGTTTTTTTATTCTTTCATTTCGGTTTATCAGAAAGGCGATACATTACAGCCAAAATTGTATAGTTTTTTTTTTTGTTTGAAGATTCGTTTTGCAATACTACTTGGAATAATGTTAAGCAATAATTTTTCTTAAAATATGTTTAGGAAGGTTTTTAATTTCCTCCCACAAAATTAAATAGAAATAAGAATAAATAACAAAAAAATAAAAGCAAAGAGCAACGAGCAACTCTTTGCATGAATAAACACGATCTTTATCGATGTATCCTACCACAAACTATATTTGATTGAGGTTTGTAACATGCTGCATAATGTCAGCCACAGACTGCAGTAGAAAGAGGAAATGAATTTTATCAGGGTAATTCTTTGATTATATTTCAAAAAAATAATAATTTAGTATTCAAATTTGTGGATTTGAAAATGCTATATTTTTCCTCAAAACTTTCTTTATGTGAGTATAAAATTTGTGATAAAATGTGCATCAAAATCCATTTTGTTAGGTTAAAAAATTTTGGGTCACTCGCAAGTTTTTAATGTGTCGAAAAACTTCAAAAAATTGAAAATTCTAGCTGGGGTTTCTATATATTTTCTTTCTAAAGGTTTGAATATTTCATATTTCATCCTGGTATCAAACAGTCCTCACTAGCCAAGTAGCTTATCAAGTCTACTAACCTGTATTCCTCTCATTATTTTTTCACTTTAGCGACTCTGGCCTGGTTTTCTACTAATAATCGATATGATTAGCTATATTCATCTATTCAATTATTAAAACAAACTGGTTTGTCTGTAGTAGAATTTAGCCCAATGTTTATTTAAATTTGGTCCAAATATGCACCTATGAGAAGTTATTACCTTTTTCCTGTAAAAAGGATGCATAATACTTTCATTTGTTTTAGTACCAGATAAAAATTCACAACCAGTCAAACGAGAGACAGAGCCACAAAGAAAGGTTAGGCTATATAACTTATTTGTATTATTTTGTATCTAATAGTTCATATATATTGTGCAAGTTAAGGGGTTATTAAGGCTTGGGTTCAAAATAGGTCATATTTTTTCCAGAAATAGAATCTCCTATTTTCTTGAAAATTTTTTTCAAGATTTCATAATCTTGTTTGATATTAAGGGACTATAAAATTTTTTCTCCAGTCAGAACCAGTAACCCATAAAGATACCATAAAAAATCCGTTATCAATTCAATTGAAGCGTATTTTCGTGTACAAGTTCAATCCTTTGACTCATTAAACTTGGGTCCAATAACAAAAAACATTCTTTAACCCATTGAAATCTGGGCCTTATTTTAGTAGAGTCACACTTCCCTTAGGAACCTGTAGAATAGTTTGACCTATTGAAACGTGAACCCCAAACGTTATGGTATTATTATTTTTAATATTCTTAGATTTTTAGTTACTAGTAGTATCCTTTGACATGCTGATTTAAAAATCCCATTCAGACAAAACTCTTTAACCTTTTGGAGTCTGGGCTACATAAAGGTAGAATCCTGTAACTCATTAGAACACAGACCTTATATAGATAGAATCGTTTGTCCCATACATGAAAAACTCATGACAAATTTTAGTGTGAGTAATAGAATGGTTCAACCCATGGAAACATGAACCTTTGTTCTAGGAGATTTGTTTGGGCAGTCGTATCATACAAAATCATTTTTTCTTCTTTTTAGCTGTGGGACTGGGGGCATGCTGTAAAGGCCCCTAAAAGATATTCATTATTTGTCTTCTAATAGACTCTGAGAACAGCTAAAGATAACTAACTATTCATTAATGTTTGGAAGATTTATAATAATAATATTATGATTATTTATACAGGATAGCCACTTCAGTGAATTTTAATTGTGGGTCCTGTTTGAGGGAGTGGCTCAATTTAAAACTCCCATTTGTGCTACCTCAAACAGTTCTCGAGTGGGTTTCAACCCACAACATTTCACGTTCCTTAATTTGTGTTTAAGTGCTTAATTATTATCTTTTTGTTCCGTTTAACAAGAAAAACGCGCCTAATGTCCTAATGTATGTTAAAATGTGTGGCTTTTCACAATGTAATCTTTAAAAATTTGAATTCAAAATTAGCTCTGTGAGTTTGGGTACCCAAAGTCGATAGCTGATATCAAAACAGTCTAGAACAGGCCCTGTACATATAATTAGAATCCTTTGAAACCTTGAAGTCTAGGCATACAAATGTGTGACCCATTGAAACCTGGGTTTGGTGCGTTTAAAATGTTTTGGCCCTTAAGAATTGAGCTCTATACAGATAAGTCATACGACCTATTGAAACTTGAGCCATTTACAATTAGAATCCTATGTCACATTGGAACCAGGGTTCAATACTGATAGAATTCTTTGACCCATCGGAACTTGACCTCGATCCTGGTAGAACCCTTTGAGCCATATAGATTGTGGTCCTCATAAATTAGAGTTCCATATCCCATTTGAATTTTTGGATCCTTAGAAGATTTTCATACAGTTAAAATCTTTTTACACAATGGTACTAGGAATTTTTTTTTTTTTTTTTTTTTTTGTTTGCACGGACCTAAAACTGTACGATACGGTTTGTTATCAAAAATAACTTTTTATCAGAATTTTATTTGTGTGACATTTTTACTTTTAATAGTTTGTTATTCCAGGCTCCACTATGGCCAAATTTGCACAAGATTTTTTATCAAAATGTTATGTGATAGATATTAGATATAAAATCTGCTTGAGATTTTATATAAAACTTTGTAAAGATGGCATTTTAACTGTCAAAAATTTCTGATTACAGTGTTTTTGTGCAAACCTATACATTGTAATAATCTTTTTAATGAGTGAATCATAAAGGGTATCTTCTCTTTCTCTACATTTTTTTCCTGGACTTTGCATAAAGTTAGAAGATCATAAAACGTATGCTCTCTATTTTTTTAAAGACAATTAAACAATCAATCCATTGAAAATAACTAAAAGTACGAAAACAATTTTCTAGTATTGATATATTTGTTGTGTTATCGTTATATACTTTTTAGTGCATAGCGGTTTAGTTAATTAATTAATACATATTTATATACATTGATGCCTGGGTAGCTC
>JAUZNK010004780.1:0-10266 GCA_035046665.1 Euphysa ruthae | reverse complement strand
ATATATAAGCAGCTGGCAAAGAATGCTATCAAGCAGATCATTAATGAAAATAAGAAAAAGGGTAGGTCCTAGAACAGAACCTTGAGGAGCATCAGAATTTACAGAGTAACAGTTCGGATAGTGGCCATCGAGGACCATCTTGATTTCCCTCCCTGACAAAAAAGACTTAATGATATTCAAAACTTCACCAGAAATATTTATGGCTTCACCTTATGGAAAAGTCAAGCATGCCACACCTTGTGAAATACCTTAGAGATGTCGACTGCAATAGCTCTGGTTTTAGTGCAAGCAGCAGGAGATTGATAGACCCCTTCACAAATGATAGTTAGAGCATCAGCGGTAGACCTACCAGAATGAAAACCATACTGATATCGAAAACAGATTGAGAGACACTAAGAGTTGACTAAAACATAAGTTAAAGTTAATCAATGCTTTGAAGACCTTACTTGTAATTGAAAGTAAAAGTGATAGGACGGTATTTACGAGAATCAGATCACTCTCTAGAATTTTTAAATACTGGGAAAACAGATACCAACTTGCAACTTGGAACCTAAATAAAATCAGAGATAGTTCTAAAGAGCACTTTTGTAGTATTGCTACACAGAAATTTTTATCAAGTTCAGTAGCTTTAGAATGACTACTCACTACTCTTGAGTAGTGATAGCGTTTGCAACCATTTTGGTTGTTATTTTGAGGGTGAAGCTAGTGTGAGTCCTAGGTGGAAAATCAGGCAATATGTGTCCAGAATCTTTGAAAGCAGAGTTGCTGCTGGACACCCTATTAAAAATTTCTGTTTTATTTCTTGCTGAGATATAGACCTAAGTGGAAAGATCAAAGACTTACATTTATTTGAAAATCTTCTATAAATACGCCAGAAGTCTTGAGATCCAACCATGGGCTTGAGTATGGTTTCACTTAATACTTTCGAGAGGGAATATAGACATCGATGTCAAAATGGTTAGATTTTTTTGGAAAGTTATAAGTTTGCAATGATTTAAATTCCTATTTATCTAAATAACTTATTAATTTAGGGTCTGGTTCATTTGACTCTGCTCTGTTGAAGTCTATGACAAATACTGAAAGACAACGCCAGGTAGGAATCATAATATTGATAAGCAATAAGGCAAAATATTGATTGATTGAGCAACAGTTAAACAGACCAAATATAACTTGTTAGACCTTATCATTTGACTTTCTTGGTCACTTGAAATAAAAAAATCAAACTGTAGTAGAAAAGGTTTTTCCTAAATTTAGAGGAGTATAACAATTTTTATTATTGCTATTAAGAGCTAATTGATTAAGCTAATCAGATTTTTTTTTTTTTTTAATAAATTTAAAACTAGTTAAATTTAGATTTCCTAAACATCTAAAACAGAATAAAAATCAGGCATCATTCTAAAATTATGTGTTTCAGATGTTTTTTTTTTTTTTTTTTTTTTTACTTTTCACCCCGATTATGCTGAAATTCTGTGGTAGGAAATATTTTTTGTAATAAATTAGGCGATTCGGTCATTTTAAAAATGTTTTCAAGCTCAGTTGCAATGGCCCAAGTTCATTTTTAGGCCTAAAAACCAATTTTTTTTATTATTTATTACTTATTACTTTTTATTTTCATTTCGCATGAGATAATAGGACCATTAAAGGGCATTCTCGTTCTCTTGGTCCATGCCTCGTAATTTTTTAAGTTTGGTGAAAAATATGATTTTTTGCTTAATTCTTGAAAACATTATGTATGTTTGGACTGCCATTTTGAAAATGTTATTGGACCCATTTCCAAGGACTTGGAACATTTTATTTTAGGCCCAAATACAACATTTTTATTGAAATCTGTTCATTACTTATGTTTTTATAATAATGAATTTTTTACATCATATTGCTACTTACAAAAAATTCTGGCTCCCCGAATCGGTACTCTGAAACAAGCCCATAACAAAATTTTCTTGAAATTTTTTCTTTTTGACCTGAGAATCTTTCTTTGATTTATTTTTTATCTAAAGTTTAATTTTAGGGATCTTAAGTATAAAATACAGTTGTCGGCTGACGCATGGTCATGCCATTGCGGTAATGCTCTGAAAAGTTTTGAATATTATTTCTAGAATTTAAGATACAAGTCTTTAAAATCTGTGTAGCTAATTTCTCTTTTTGTCTGGTTTCTATTTAGAATCACATTTATGAACTTATTAATACAGAACAAGAGTATATGAATGATCTCAGTTTAACTTTAGAGGTATGTTGTATACATAGGTGTTTATAAGTTATGAACTTTGACTTAGGTATATCTTAATATTTCATTGATAGATTTCTATGATAGATATCATTGTTTTTTATGTATAAATGGTGCATAAAATTTGTGTAAAGAGTATATACTCAGGGTTAGGTTTGTTAAATTATGACAAAAATGAGTTTTAGAAAATAAATATTTAATTTTGACCTATTAAGGACATTATATGCAAGTTTTCATTTGCAAAACAACAATAGTATGTGGAATAAT
Organism: Euphysa ruthae; assembly: GCA_035046665.1. Lineage (NCBI taxonomy): Eukaryota > Metazoa > Cnidaria > Hydrozoa > Anthoathecata > Corymorphidae > Euphysa > Euphysa ruthae. The sequence goes on along the minus strand of JAUZNK010004780.1, from coordinate 7,775 downwards.
GTTTAAGTGCTCGAAACAAATTTTGCCTTGCATTCTGAGACTAGAATTTTTTTTTTTTTTTTTGCAATTTTATTTAGTTACCATAATGGAAGGAGATCAATAAAAGTCAAGCTTTTTAAAAGGTGACCACACACGGCAGGGCTCAAACCAGAAGTTTAGCTCATGTAAAGCGTATGACCTACCTCTGAGCCACATGTCATCCGCTTGTTAAATGAGGAATGAAAATTTTAAAATATTTGAATTTATCTTTAAGTACTTGCCCAGGAATACAACCATGGAAAAAAATTCTTAAATTGAAATCATTGGGAATCAGCATTTTCATCAATTCAACCATGCTTCTGCTGTATTTTTTTTGGTGGTACTTTGATTAAATCTGTTCCCTGTATCGCTTGACTTCATTTGCTATTTTTTTGGCTTAGGGTTATATGGTAAAACAAGATTTTATCTCTTATTTTTTACGGGTTGCTTTGATATTTTTTGATTGATTTTATGATATTTATTTGCTTTTTTGCTATGTATATATATATTCCCTGAATTGCTATTTTGATGATTATTTGTTTTTTTTCTTTTTTTTTTTTTTTGTTTCGGGTTGAATGAAACTATTCTTCTACCTGAGTTGCACTTCTGTTGATGATTCTATGCAAACTTTTTTTCTCTTTCTATTTTTTTCATTTGGTTTTTATAATATCAATCTTCCATTTATTTTAATTTTTTTTTTTAAATGTCCCTCCCTATTTACTCAAAAATTACAAAGTTCGCATAAATATTGAAGAGATACTGGCAAGTAAGACTCATACTGGTATTTCATTTTGGTCAACAAGAATAATAAAAAACATATAATTGTGGTAGATGAGTACAATGGTCTGTCTTTAAATTATCAAAAAGTCTGTTCATTGCTCTTAATATGTGCATAATTTAAGTTTTTACCTATAGTAGTGGTAAACTGTGTACTAATGTAAAAAGTAAGATAAAGATAAAATAGGATATGAATTATTCTATTAAAGGTGGAACTTTAGGAAAAAGGTCTGCTGAATTTTTTGAATGTTGATGGAACTATATAGAAGAATTGGGATGTCTACGATACAAAATTTTTAAGACCTGGTATAAAATCAATGATTTTTTCTATTTTCTTACCCTTGAATGGTAAACATTCTTCAGGCTGTCACTGAAAATTCAAGCTGCTCATCTTTAAAACGACATAATTAAAACCTATTATCATTTGATGGCAAGAATGAATAAAGGAAAACCATATATGCTTTTAAATTTAAGGCTAGATAATAATGCGAGAATCCCAATTCTTCTATGTTAGTTCCATTAATATTCAAAGTTAACAATTTTTTTACTAAATTTCTACTTTTATAGAAAAAGTCATATTGCACTATACTTTGAGATTAAATCTTGTTTCTATATTGCCACTCAAATTAGTATAAAATATACTTTGTAGTTGATAGCATAAATTTTGTACATTTTAAAGCAATGGCCGTAGACTTTTTATTAATTTAAAAACATATTGTATTTTCAGCAAGGATCTTCTTATACAACAATTATTTTATTTTGATTAATCATGCAGCCATTTTTCTAATACAGTTTTAGTGAATCCCTTCAATGAAAATCTTTGAAAATTTTTTAACTTTAACCACTTCATTTTCATGGGTAGCTGATTTTAATGTGAGATGCAGTAGAAATGTTTATTTTATGTAAAATTTTCTATATCAATCTAGTTTTCAGTCTTTTCGCTGATAATATTCTACCTTGGAAAAATTATAAAATTAATTGGAGCAGAGAGGGGACTGGGGAGGTGTTAGTAAACCATTATTTTTTTACGATAGCAAATCTAATGAGGATGAATTATCTGTGCATCCTTTCTATTTTCCTGAAACAACCGTTGTTTTTTTTTTAAGCACTTCTTTATTGCTTTGAAAATCTTGTTTTTTGCTCTGAAACACCTCTTTGATTGCTGTAAAACAATCCCTTATGTCCTTTTAAAACACTTCTTTTTTCTGTATAAAGGGGAAAAAAGCCAAGAAAAAAATAAACCCAATACAAAGAAAGTTAAAATGTGAAGAATAATCAAGAGCCACATTTTGTAAGAGTCAGGTAATATCAGAAATATTCTTTGTTGACCCTTTCAGATCCAATTAATTTTTTACTATGTTGTTGCATTTTATGTGAGAAACATTTATTGGAAATTTAAGCTTAAAATTTTTTGCTGTTCCTGAGATATTGAGCCTCGAAGTTTACTCCAAATTCACCAAGAATTAGGAAATTGTGCTCTGAGCCATCTTTAAAACTATTTCTTGAGCAAAGCATCCACTTGTCCATGAGTTTTATCACTGCATCTTGTCTACAGAGATTTTTAGAACTGAAAAAAACAAAAATAATTCTGGGCAACTGAGAGCTCTAAAGGTCATGGCTCAAAAGAACACAACCAGGGGCCTTTTTATAGTTATCGAAAAATTTCATGGGCAAGTCAATGCTTTGGCTAGAATGCCTGCTCAAAAATAATAATAAAAAAGATAGTGATATTGTTGTGGAAAGCTGCGGCAGAAAATCATGGTCCACGGTTATCGTAAGCAATGCATACACTAACGATTTATGCTGATTTACATTTAGGTATTTTACAACCCAATGGCGGAATCCAAATTTTTAAATGATCATGAGTTAAATACTGTCTTTATTAACTGGAAGGAGCTCATTGTTTGTAACATGAAGTTTTTAAAGTAAGTGGCAAAATAATACTGTTGCTTAATGATAATTGTAATTCTAGACTCATCTTCTACCAGTTGGATTACATATTTATATCATTTTATAACCTATTTTTACAACTCAAGAAAGTATGATTTGTTAAATTAACAAAACGTTTTTATGCAAATTACATTCTCAGGATAAGCTTTAACCTAAGTTTTAACCTTTTTTTTTTTTGAATAATTTTATTTGAATTTTCCAAACAGTTCCAAAAATTAATACCTGAAAAAGGTTAAGCAGAGATTTTTTTTTTTTTTTTTTTCTTTTCTTTTACATGTCTGGATGTTAGCTGAAAATCTTGGATATGTTATGTGAATAAAGTATGAATTCTATTTTTTAGGGCAATGTTGGTCCGGAAAAAAATGTCGGAAACTGACAAAATTGAAGCTATTGGAGATATTCTTTTGGAACAGGTAGAATTATATTAGAATGGGAGACTAAAAGGGAAATAAAATTCATAGGTTGATAACATGAAATCTTGCATTGAGTTTAGGATTTTTGAAGAATATGATAATTAGGTGGGCCTTGCTCTTTTAGATTTAGGCACAGAAGTGCCAAAATTAATCTTGAATAGTTTAAGAAATACAATCCTATATCAACTATATAAAAAAGCCACCTCTCAAAGAGTTATTACTTATTAAACTATCTTTTTATTAACCCTTTTAGTCCCATGGTATTTTCTGCTATGTTCACATAGCCGAAATTGTTTTTTTCTGACCTAATTCCATTAATGCCTTGTATCGGCCAAACTAATAAACTAATCTTTATGAAATTTTGCTCCTTTTTTACTTTTTCAATCAATTTACAAGTTATTTAAAAAAAAATGCAATATGACGTCATGATGTCATATAACTATTTTTAAATCAGAAAAATCAGTTTTTTGGCTGGAAAACAAAGGGAATACTTATATATATTAGGTAGAAACAAGTCATTCAAAATAGACTAGTTTAGTAATTCTCTAGGGAAGATAAATTGTTAAGAAGACCTAGAAGAGCACCGGTTGCTTCTACAAGTGCTTTTCATAATTTTTTGCAATGTTTTTGTTTGGTCATAGATTTCAGATCCATATTTAGCTGTTATATATGATTTAAATGTGGACATCATTTCCGAGAGTATTGATTTATGTGGTTAGAACATCAATTAATATGAAAATTCTACATATAGTTCAAAAACCAACACGTGTTCTTACAGAAATATACCAATAGTGCCGAAGGCATATTTATCCTAATTTAGAGGGCTGGACTGCTTAATAATTCGTCTGTAGACCAGTAAATTGGAGTGTTAGGTTTGTATGTGATTCTCATTAGCAATGTTTATTGAAGAAACCCTATCATTTCTAATGCTGTAATGGTCTTCCAAGTCCCAAACATAAGTGTTATTTGCTTTATTGGGGTTTTACAAAATAAAATCTTCAGCAAAACAATTTGTTTCAATTACTAAAATTTTGATAATAACAGGTGACAAATAAAGATCAACAAAATCAAGAGCAGAAGGATTTCATAGTTCTTACATTTAGTCCCTTACTTTCAAGAAATGGTAAATATGGATCATTGCTGTTGTTGTCAATGTCCTTGCATTCGTATTTCCATGCTTGTTGAGTGTTTTTAATTTTTCTTTAGCCATGACTCACTGCACAACCATCGGGCAGTCCTCTCCTACCTCTACTATTGGCATTTCACTGACCTCGTTGTATCCCTCTGGCTCAAACATTCACTCTTTTAGGTTGAGGAATAGATTTATTGTTACAGAACTTACTACAACAGACTCTTAGTCACCTTCTTAATAATGGATGGCTTCTGGCTCCGATCTCTTGTTCAGCTTCCTCCTGATCAGGTTCATTACTATTGTTGCTGCTGCTTTCTTTCTCATTATTAGAATTAGTATCTGATTCAATAGCTAATTCTATTTGTTCAGTTGGAAAAGAATGAGAGCTAAAGCTACAGAAGCATATCTAATGAAAGCATACTTTCATCTGCTGAATCCTCTCTCATGTCAATATCTTCATCACTATCATTCATTTATATCGGTGTATTTTCTTTTGTGAGAAGTCATGTTTTGATAGCCTATATCTTCATAACAAGACTTGATATTATCTTGCGGTTTTCACGCAGTGTAAGAATAATTCTACTTTACATATCTCAGTAGAGCATAATTGTACATCATTTAATTTATGCGTAGACATATATGACCCGCCAGTTGGGTACAGGGAAAACTTAAGGTATTCTAATACCAGCTAGGTGAGTCACACAGACTGAAAGTTTTCAGAAATTTGAATTCAATTGTTTGCTCATAACATTTATTTTCAACTAACAAAACTTATTGGGCTCACCATTTGTTATGCATCTAATTTGTTAATTTAACACAAAGTAACTCACTTCTTAAGAACAGGAAGGAATGTTATAAATTTTATAACTTTTGAAAATTCTCATGTGAAATATAGAAAACTATCCACCAATGAATGCTTGTAAAAACAGTTTGGATAAGTTATTATAGAGATATTTCATTTAATCAGTTTTTTTGTTTGTTTTCTTTAATTTTGTAATTTTTGCTCAAAAAAAAAATTTTCAATTTATATATTCATATATATATATTTTTTGTGTTGCTATGATTAGGTTGTGAACAAATAAATGAATAAAGGTTGTTTGTCTTGAAAATAACAACACCCCAATAACTTCTTAAACCAAAATCTTAAGTTTTTGCCATCAACTTTAACAAGTCGTTATTTACTTTTTTTTTTTTTTTTTTTTTAACTAATAATCATTTATGACCAATTAAACTTTTAATATCTTGAAAAGAAAAAAAGATTGCTTGAGGTTATTAAAGCCGTATTTTCATCCATGAAGTTAAATTTTTATCAAAATAAGTAATTTTTTTCTTTAATTTTAAACATTTTAGTTGAAATATTATACTAGAAAATGCAATTTCAGATTATTTTGGTATACCAGTCATTTTAAAAAGTTAAAAAGTTCATTAAGGCCGTGATCTATACTCTAAGAAAGGTCAGATGTGATCAAAAAGTTTTATATTTCTAGAAATTATATTCAAATTCTATTGAAATTTTGGATGATATGAAAAGATTTGATTTCTGATTACCTTGAAATTTTGCTTGCTTTTTAAATTATATCATTTTCTAATTATGCTATTATATGTGTGTTGAATTTATATGCGTTGAATGGATGTCATGTACTTTAAGTAACACTTTTGGTAAGGTAAATCTACAAGATTGATGTCTCAGCCAATTAGCAAGCTTCAAAAATTTTCAGAAAATTTTTTTTGTTTGGATGAAAAGAGTGATATGATTTTTTTTTTTTTTTTTTTTTTTGTTTTATGTATGAATTCATAGCTTTATTACTTTGAGAAAGTAGAAGCTATGAGTAGGCCTAAATTTTTTTTCATCTCAGATTTTTTTAATTCATTTTGATTTTTGAGAAAAAAATTCCTTGTTTTTTTAACTGACCTAAGTAGCCCTTTTTCATAGCTTTTTTTAGTTTAGGCGTCAAAACCAAAGATCAAAACTTTTGTTACAAATAGTATTCTAAATAACCATTAATAAATCTAATTCTGTACAAAGTTTGACGTCAAATTGTTAAATCAAGCTTTTGAACAATGGGTTTTGATTCTTATTTATTAATTTATTTTTTTATTTGTATTTCTAGAGTCTATTATTGAATACAGCTAATTTCATTTTAGCTTCCACGACTCAGTCCTTACATCAGATTTTGTAGTTGCATGTCAAAAGCTTGTCGTTTACTTCAAGATAAAGTTGAAAAAGACCCAGCATTTAAGCAGTTTGAGAAGGTATTTGCTGAGTTTAAATTGTGATTAGAATTTTATTATTTTTACTCAAGTCTAAGATTTGTGCTCAGTCTAACTAAAATAAGTAATGATGATTGTGTAAGTTATATTATTACTTTTATTACTTCCACATATATTATCTGTTTTAAACTTTTTAGAAATGTGCTGGTGACAGTCGGCTGAAGCAAAACCTTCCATTGAGTAGTTACCTGTTAAAACCCCTTCAAAGAATTACAAAGTATCCATTAATTATCTCAGGAGTAAGAATAAATTTTATTTGTCATCGTTTTTAATGAATTCTTAAGGGAAAGAATGAAATTGGTAAGCAAAAATATACTTTGAAAACTAGTCTCCCATTTGTTTAAAATTTGATTCAAATAAATCAAAGATTTGAACTCAAGAGCAGAATTACACTTGATATTGAAGGTTACAGTATCATGTGGTTAATTAGGCTTCATTATCATGTGGTTAATTAGGCTTCAAATGATAGCTAGTCCTCCAATACAGTAATTTGGAAGTATGTTAAACCTCTAAGCTGACTCCATTTGAAGCATTTACAATACAATTTTGTTATAAAAAAGTCCTTTTACAGAAGGTTAAAAGCGTGCTCATATAACAACTATCTTATCACATAAAAAATCTAAATGAGGTTAAATCATTCTCGAAGTAAAATGAAACCATGTCTTTCATTTACAAGAAGATAACACTTGATTTAGCTATGAGCTCCACTGTGTTTAGTTATATTATGAATTAGAGTATATGTAACAGTAATAGAGTTACTAGATGAAAATTTTTAAAAGCCCTAAATTTTAAAAATGCTTACTATGTACAAACTCAAGTTTTAAAGAAGTTTTAAGAAATTTTATGAACCTTTTCTAATTTTTCTTGTAAAATTTCTCTAAATTTTTTAATGTTAAAAAATAGTATTTCTGCTGAAGATTTATTTAGATTGGTGCTTATTTGTTTGTGACACCTTATAATAAAAAGATATATATATATATTTATATATAATATATATATAAATAAATATATATACATATATATATTTTGAGAAAAATAACGATATTTTTAAAATTAAATTTAATTTAAATGTTTCAATGTAATCACTACACTATTTTCAAGATTATCTTACAAATTAAAAGCTAAAAATATAAAATGTATATACCTAACTTGTTAATTGTAAATTAGTGTATGTCAATATGATAATTGTCAATAAAATAACAGGAAAAAACGAT
>JAUZNK010004779.1:0-10266 GCA_035046665.1 Euphysa ruthae | reverse complement strand
AAGAAAACTTCAATAGAATTAAACAAACAACAAATTTCTTACGCTACAAGTGCTCAATTAACAATGAAGCTGTAAAAAAAATAGATATATTCTCTTCCGACAATTCTCTCTAATGTTCAAATATTAATAAAGAAATGGGGAGGTGAAAAAAAATATGAAAAGTAAGGCAAGAAGAATGTTTCAAATTTATGGATATAAATAGTTTTTCAGATAAAGAAATCAAAACATTGATTATTAATGAAGCGTCATAAGAAATCGAAAGTTATGTCATCGGCAATTCATAATATATTTTCAGATAACTAAATGAAAGATGGCAGCTTTGTTCAACAAGCAGTTGGAGATTTTGGAGAAAAAAGAAGAGAAATGCAAGTATATTCATAAAGTGAGACTTCTGATTTCAATAATGCGGCACAACAAAAGAGAAATTAGTGAATGTTCTAGCAATATTTTTACTTCATTAAAGCACACATTATCTTCAACGTAAGGTTAATTTCTGTTCTCTATTAACTGTCATATCTTCAAAACCTTTCGTGTTTGTAAGGAATTGATATTCATGTTAAGATCTAAAATTAAATGACTGACATTTTCATTCAAGTAAACTTAGGTTTTATTATCAGTTTATCGTTTCTTAGATGAAAGATTTTTTGAAGGATTAGCAATGTAAGACAGTTTCAGTTTTAGATGACCTAATCCAGACGGTAGAATTCAAATTAATCGAACTTAAATCTAATCGAACCTTACGATTGATCTCTAATCAAAGGACAAAAATTAGTGATAATTTTATTACCCTTCGATTATTATGAGTATACGATTACGGGTAGTGTTTTTATGTTTGGTTAGTTATCGAGAATAAAAACACTAATCAAAAAGTAATAGAACCACCTTTGATGGACTTGTGGAGATATTCCTGCAGATTGGCATTAATTTTGAAATCTGATTGATCAAACCTCCGCTTAATACAACGAATAGCAAGATCGAAAGCTTCAAAATACAGCTGATGGTAATCATAAAAATAGAAATAATATATTTCCTCTGCACTTGGTGTCTTTAGAACAGTCAGGTACTTTCCTTTTTCGTGGCAGTTTAGCATCAGACACACCAAACTGGGATTGCCATTTCAAGAAACATTACCAAAAAGTTTATACTTTTCATTGTTTCGAGTTTTTGACAAAACGATAATAAATTGAGAAAGCAAATCCTGTCTTTCAACTACAAAATTATCGCAAAGCTGAAGTGCTTTACTTAGATAGTCCGTTTGTTTCAATAAACTTTGTCCTAAACAACAACAAAATAAAAAATCAAATGTTGAAATTACAGACATTATCCTCTAAATTCTTACTTTCATCTAAGTGCCATTAAATTCGTACATCGACCATCTCCAAATTCCATCAAATCTTGGTAGTTCTCCAAAAACGATTCCAGAATATCTCATCGCACATTCCATCTTATTGGACAAAATTATGCGCAGACTATGAATTGTTTTTTGTTGATTCTCTGATGGTATCAAATTTGGTATTTCTTTTTGCTGATTTTTTGACAATCTCACATATGTCATATGCTATGCCCTTGGTTTCACTTCGGGTGTTTGTGATGACATTACCTACAGCGAGGTTTAACGCATGTCAATAACAGTGCGTATACGGACATTTTCTGTTCAGTGATTTAATTTTGGTTGCTATGCAAGATTTGGGACCATCGATGCAGATCCGTCGTAACACTGCTGCCCATGGGCATTTTACAGACTTAAATTCATTGTTTAAAGAATACCTTTGATAACGAACAAAATCTGCTCAGATCTTTTATTCGGTAAGGGTGCAAACCAACAAACTCCTTGAGTGCCTACAAAGTATTATCAACCCACCTTGCTCGGTATTAGAAACATGACTTATTTCATCTGCTAGAACGGTGAAGAAAACTGCAGACTACATACCTTTAAAACATACAATGCCATTATTTCAAGCATCTCATTTTGTATTGCGGATGAATTAAAACGGCTTGTTTTCATTTGCAGCAATGAAACTAGCCCTATTTAAATCTCACCACGGAATACTAGTAATTGGTAGAATTTAGAGTTGATTTCTCTTGGCTCCAGTTTCCTCTGAATGGAAAAGACTGTTGAGCTGAATACTTCATGTTTAATAAGATTTTCAATAACATAAAATATGTATTAAATATCAATACGTTGATTAACATCTACTCTGTTACATTAGTGTTGACTTTACAAAAAACATGTTAACTAATTGATGTTTAAATTTTGTGAATACAGAAATTAAAGTAGATGCTCGAAAAAAAAGTCAAATTTTTATATGAAAAATTACCTAAATATTCATAATTTTTGTATTTTTTGTACTTGTATTTTATCTTTTTAAAAGTCCATTTTTACCCTAGCATACATTGTAAACTTACTTATTTTGTGAATTAACACACTAGAAAATTTATAGTGTGACCGTAGCAATAGTTCATTGATTATTGCGAGAAAACGACAAAAAGATTTTTTTCCCACAAAAAAAACATTTTTGATAAATTTTTATCAATGCATTAAAATCTGCCCTGTGAATGGATGATGTTATGATTTTAATTTTTTAATGTAAAACACTAAAGATATTTAGTCTGTATATGCATTCTGAAAGTAAAAATTAGTATGAGTTTTTTGTTTCTATTACTATTTAGTTTTAAATTTATCGAGAAAATGTCTTCAGGTATAATGTTCGCACTTCCCTACTTAAAAGTTTTGTATTTCCACATTTACAAATGCATGGTATGCAGTCTAGGAGAGGTGCCAAAATATGCTGATTAGTTGCAGTTCTAATAACTTTAGGGATGTCAACTATATATTATATCTTGGTTCGTTATCTTTTACAGTAGTTGTAATTTTATTTAACAGGTATCTGATTTTTCTTGGTTTTTTTTTTTCAGGTTTCGGGTTTTTAACCAATGTCTCAAAATCCATTTCTTAGAATCGCAAGAAACGCTATAAAAATTCGGATGGTGGTTGAAGCAAGTTATTTTAGATTATTACAAACTGTTTTGTTTTAACTTAATATCGATCTTGAATATGCATTTACTGATAATTTGCAACGTCTTACGTCACATTTTAGCCACATGAATTCATTCTAAGGTAGTCGAGAAGAATAGCGTTCCAAGTCATTCACAGTGCTCCACCTGACATACTGCTTAATTACATTTCATTTTTCTAATTATGTCTTTCTATGATAATGAATTCAAGTTTACCCTTTTTTCATAAAACTTTGTCATTTCTATGGTTTAGAAAGAGGAGAAAGCGAAACCTTTCACCTTCTAAATGTTCAAAGACTTTTGTGAGTGGAAGGCTCCTCAAGGTGCGTTTTGCTCGAACAGAACGTACAAATTGTGGATAGATTCAGTAGGGAAGAGGTGGTATACACGAGAAGAAAATGAATGCAGAAGAAAAATGAAGAAGGAAAAGAAAAAAATGAAACTATACATCTGCAAAAAACGATATTACCAGAAATTTGTTAAGCTTTCGAGTTAGAGGAGCTCATTATAATTTTCGTGGGCTAATAAAGTAAAATTACTCATTAATTTTGTATATTTTAACAAGTTATTGTTATAGTCCAGTAAGTTAAGTAAGGCAGTTGGCGTTAAATGTTTCTTTTAGCATATATACCTTCTTAAAATTAAGCGAGGAATCCGAATTTGCTGTGCCACAAGTCTGAAAATAACGTCTGACAAAGATACAGATTTTTTCCGACAGTATTATCGTTATTTTGAAAAATTTTTATATCATTTTCAATGTCTTGTTGCAAATAAGGTTTAAAAAACCTACAAAGCAACAAAACAACGTTGTAATTATGTCTTGATAAAGATTATAAACGCAATTAGTTTTTCGACACGACGTTATTTTTGCCGACAAATATTTTTTATTATTTTTCTAAAAAATTCAGGTGTTATTACAAACTATAACTGCTGCTTCACCAAGGTATCGATAAATAGAGACGACATTAATAACTTTCGATTTCTTTGCAGACGTGAAAAGGCTTTCACAATTGATCCTCCTTCGATGTTCTAAAAGTAAAGCAAGAATATCGGTACCGGTTGCATAGACGGATACTGCAGCATCAAGGCGAGTAAATACGGGGCTAGCCTTATACAACCTTGAGCATTATCTGGGGGAAAGGGACTTAACAAGCACAACAAAACACAACAACAGTGTACAAAAATTATGTTGTACATAATTATGTTGTACATTACAACAACAATTATGTACTATAGCAAATATCAAAATTTCTTGTCTGCTTAGACTTATAAGCTATTTGGATATTTAATAAAAGAGAACCCTCGCCAATAGTTATGTTTTACGTAGTTTTTTTATACTGCCCTTTAATGTGGTTGTTTTGTAAGAAAACTGATTATAACTTTATCCATCGTGTTCAAAAACGAGCTTTACGGGTAATCCACAAAAACTTGATTTTAAAGAATTGCTTCTCTCGGAAAATACAATCAGCGTTCATGAAAAACATTTACGGAGTCTAATGACAGAAACATAAATCTGTCAACAAACCTAGTCCCTAACTAATATGGGGTAGTTTTTCCTTAAAAGATATACCATACATTCTCAGAAATTCTTTTATTTTGAATCTCCCACCTGCAAGAACATCTTGTTATGGCACAAAGTCACTTATTTTTAAAACGCGTTTTCTTTGGAATAGTCACCCACTATGCTACAAAATCTCTTTCAGTCTTCTCGCTCATGTTGTGACCTGTGTATAGAGGATATTGTTCTTTTCTTTAGAAATTTTTTTATAATTTTTTTCTTTTATGAATTTTTTGATTTCCATCGTAGCTTCGCTTAAGAAGTACATTCCACCTTGTTTGATTTAGTCTTCACATAGTACGATACTATCTAGGTCTTCCGTTTAGTAACGATTCAGTTATGTTGGATTTATCACCTTTAATTTTTGCCTTTAGCAAAGTGGGAAACTTAACTACAATAGCTACAATTCTGAAAGCATTATAAAATCTATGTTTGTTTGGATCGATAAGATCTTGTAAATATCTGTTCATTTCTAAAACTTGATTATGCAAGTTTTTGCTGTGATACGATTCTTTGACTTCAACTTTTATGTTTTGATTCTCGTTTAACTTCTGATTCATTATTACTGAGCTGAATCTCTCTAACAGTTCTTGCAGGAAATAGTGAGGTATATTTTTTCATCCAGTAGACTCCATTTATCCATTCTGAGTTCTGGTGAATTTGGTACAACTTCTCGTCTTGTACCATATTGATCCATTACCATATTGTTACTCTTGACATATCTCCATTAAATAGGCTCCGCAAATACTTTTATCTCAATCACACATTTGCGTACCCACTGTTTAAGTTGGTACGCAAGTTTTAAATTAAAAAAGTTTTAAACCATTGTTACTAATCCAGTGGAGTAAAATATGGCTATCTGTGAGCATTAATTTTGTTGTAGGATAGTGGTGGAGTAACTTACTAACCACTTCCCCTGTGTGGGTGTTAAGAAGAGCTGCAATTAGTTCTGACCTCGGTTTTGATGTGTTATCAGGAAATAGTTTGGACTGTAGAAAATAAGTTAACATGAAAATGATTCATCTACTAGTTTAAAAATTGCATATTTAGCAAAACATGCGATCTGCTTACTTGCACCTCCATTATCAACCGTATTTATGTATAGATCAACAGCATTCTTTGGTATAACAGTTCGACTGAATTTCACACCATTGATTTGTTGCAATCATCTGAAAATGATTCTCCCATACCGGCCTTAGAGCGTCTGGAACAGTTTCATCCCAATTCAGTTTCGTTTTTAAAAGAGTGTGAAGATCTAATTTCATTCCTGTAGTGATTGGTGTAACTTTACCAATAAAATCGAATAGCTCTTATACCTTTGACACGCAATATCGTCTTTTTAATATTTTAGGCGCGATGCCTTTGTTGAGTCAGTTTTCTGGCTTTTTCCCCCTACACTTTTTGGAAAAGTTGAGGTCAGTTACATCTAAGGACAATGTGTCTATCTCAGGAAACCATCTTATACCAGCAATACATACACTTTTTCCATCATCATGACAGAAACATAAATCTGAAACCTAACCCCTAACTAATATGGGGTAGATTTTCTTTAAGAGATATGCCATACATTCTCAGAAATTCTTTTATTTTGAATCTCCCACCTGCAAGAACATCTTGTTATGGCACAAACTCACTTATTTTTAAGTGACGGTTTTCTAGAAAACTTTATAGCTTTAAGAGAAAACCCTCCACGATTCAATACCAGCTCTAGTTCTACTACACGTTTTAAAGCAATATCCTCAGATTCTTTTCTCGACAGGCAATCATCTACATATCATCTCCTTTTTAATATTTTGTTTACTTGATGATATTGATCTTTTAATAACTCAGCAGTGAGTCTCAAACCCTTTTCAGCTTGGTTGCCACTGGATTTAACACTATAAATTAATATTTTAATGACTTTCTCTTCGGGAATCTTGGTTGACTCTAACTGATCTTGCAATATGTACCTTTGCATACTCCAGTATTCTTCTTATAATTTCACAGAGTTGTAAACTTTTTGAACATCACTGTGGAAAGCAATTTGATGAGTCATCCGTCGTATCACAATTTCTACAAGTTTATTCATTTTATTTCTTCCCTTGGCAAGGATATCATTAAGATTGAAACCATTTTTTGTAGATTGTGATGCATCAAATACAATTCTGTATGGCGTACTAAGTGAGTTACTTTTCCAAACGGCTCTCCAAGGGATGTAATAATTAGCTTTGGATTGATCTAACATCAAATGTTGTTCTTCAAGTTTTTTATAAAATCTACATGACCTAGCAGTTGTAGTTTCTTTTCCGAGTTAATAACATCACACTTGTCTTGAGGTTTTTTTTTTATTTTTATTCACTTCTGATTGTAGACTGTTTATGATGTAACATTGTTCGGTTCCAACTTCAAGGTTGGATCATGAATCATTAGTAAGTTTACTGTTGTTTTTTCTCCACCTACACTTGTTTCCAATCTTGGAAGATATTGTATATTTCTACCTGTTCTTTATTGATGGATATATTTTTCTACTGGAGCTAGAGGGTAGTCTGGGAATCTGCTGGTAACTCTATCTATCAATATATTCACCTAATAGAAGTGTACCATTGAACAATGAAAACCTGATTCGGCATATTTCACGCTAAGACTTTGTGATCAGATCACTAACACCACCTAATGTTTTAGGTCCAGAATATCCTTGATGTGCTCGTTTTTCAGACGCTTGACAGCAGCATACCGACAAAAGACATCTCCATAACCAGTATCATAGAATATTGTGTAATTATGGCAATGAACTATAATGGTTTTGAGAATATATATAGTGCTCGCTATCTTCAATTAAACTTTCACTTGATACATCTTCATTCTTCATTTGACAGTTAACCTATGTTTGACAGTTCAATCCTGCATCTCCTTTTGTACTCATCAAGTAATGTTTTTTTTCTTCTATTTCACAGTGTTGATTGCAAATCGGTACATGTTTTTTTTTATTTTATTGCAGACAAAGTTTATTTCACATTTCCCTTTTTGGTGCTTTCCTTTCCTATGATCTGCTCCAGGAAACAAACATTGAATATAAAGAGCCCTCTTCTTTTGTTCTGAGAATTGTTCTTCTGGGGTCATCTCAACAAACTTTTTGCATGAAAAATATTGAAATATACTGCACATTTACTGAAAAGTTTTTTCTTGATGTTCTCGTTTGTGGACTCTGTTGAACTTTCATGACCATACCTTCTACTGGTTACTTATTTAGTTTCAGGATTTCTTTCTGGCGTCATCAATTCTTTCACAGATCAGAAACTTATGTTGTTCTACTTTGATATTTTTCCCTATGAATTGAATGAGCATTTTCATGTGTCTTCGTCATCAAGGCTTTCTTCTGTTAATTTTGTTAATCTAACATCTCCCATAACTTGGTATATTAGTTCCAATCAATTTACATTGTATAACTTCTGTTTGATTTTGTGCGATTCAACTAACCTCATAGGATTTTTCATTGCATTAACTAGTTTTCTCAACGCCTTAATGAATTTTGAAGATATTTTGATTTTCCAGAGTTGTCAACATCTGCTAACCACTGGTAAATTTTTTAATCACAGTGAACTTGGATTACCTGACTTAAGTCTTCATCAATAATATCGACACACTTGACTAATGAATATGCTGGTTCAGCCAAGAAGTTATTTTTTATCAGGTCAGATATCTTTCTTATAGGTGTGTTGCGTTCATAGATCTTGTTGAATTTACTTTGAAATGTATCGTTTGTAAAATTGTATCCGGCGAATCTTGGGAATTGAATTTTGAGAATAGAAGAGTAAAACTTGTCTTCTTTGTCTAGGTCCTTTGCATCTATTTCATTCTATCGGTTTGATTGCGTGGAGAATTATTTGGCAGGGATTGTGATACATCGACTTTTAAATGCTTCCTGCGACAACGTAGTATATTATTTTGATTCAAAAAAATTAGGTAGGATAGTTAAAATATATTCGACTAGGGAGCTCTTGGTTATATTGTGAGCTATCAGATTTTGTATTGAAAGTTTAGAAAAATTTGTCGATATGTTTAGTTTGTACTTCGGGGTGCAGATTTGCTATATAATTTCTCGCGTGTATAATCCTTCAGTGAATCTTGCGGTGAGTGTCAAAGGCTACGATTATGGTTGAACACAAAACAGTATTATTAAAAATATTTTTACATATTTAATCTAAAACATTGAATAAAACTTCATAATTTAACAACTAGCAAACATGACATTTTCTGACATTTGCTTTTTCTAAATACTTTATCACAATTACCACTAGTAAATGCTGCCAATTATCATGTTAGCTAAAGTTTACTAGGTCATAAAAAGTGTGATGTTTACTATTCCAGCGAAAATTTAAAAATATCATATATTTAGTTTATAAAATGAGTCATTAAATAAATATGTGTATATTTATATATATATATAAATATATAAATATATATATATAACCATATTCCTTCCATAAGGAGACATGATCTGAAAAACAACTTTACGGCGACACTTGGAAAAAATGGATTTTCGCAATTTGAATTGTGCACTTAATCCACGAGGGACATCTACAAACTATTTATCCTCTAAAACATTATACGTGAGACCATTTAAATAAAATTTATATAAAGATATATAAATTACTGTCCCCTTAACGATTTTTATATATTTTAGTGTCGCCTTTAAGAAAAATTATCACTAATTCGACTTTAAGGGGACTGGAAAAATGTCTCCTTAAAGGTAATTGTGTATATGTCAAATTATGACGCGAAATTGATAAGATGAAAAAAAAAAAAAACGATTTTGTCTCTTTACCACTCTCTATTATAATTTATATCATGAATGTTTACGCAGGATAGCCTCTTTAATGCCTAGAGGCTCTGCAAACAATGATGGTACTGCGCTGGATGTTCTAGTTGTATTTAAAGTTCCCATGTGAACTACGGAAATAGCAACGTTAAACAAGACAACTTACATCCACACTTTTTAAGTTTTTGGTATAACGCCGTAGATGAGAACTAATCATTATCAGACTCTATCATCAAAAGGAATTTAGTTTAAGGAAATTATCCTTTAATAAGATATTGTCTGGACGAAATTAAAGTTTTTTTATAAAGTGGCTAACGAAGAAAAAACTAATTTTTGGTAATAATGATTTAATAGGTTAAATTAGATATCATAATATATATAAATTATAAAAAATATATATATACAGTTTCAAGAATTTCACCCTCGATTAACTAATTAAAAAAAGAGTTGTAAGATCATGCAAAACTTGATACCTAAAGACACCTTGTTTCTTAACTGAAAATTGTCAGCTAAAACAAAATGATAGCTTGAATTTGTCATAAATTTAAAAACCCCTATGACAAAGGCTTTTCACATCGTGTGGAACAGTTGCTGAAAATTTTAACTAATTACCTTGCTTATGCGTGGTCAAGAAAATATCGGAATAAATAATTGACTAGAAGACAACATGGTCCAACAATTGAATTAGCCCAGAATAAATGTGCACATTCAAGCAACTCATAATTACAATTTTACCTTTTTGGGAAAGACTTTTGGTTACAGATAAATGGTTTTGGTTAGATATCTTTATCATAAACCCATTCTTAATAAACATCACATCCGCTCCTCAACTTATAAAATAGTGCTTTGTCCCAATAGCCGTCTCTTATTGACTGGAAAAAGATGCAACCTAACA
>JAUZNK010004777.1:0-10268 GCA_035046665.1 Euphysa ruthae | reverse complement strand
ATATATATTTTATAACGATGCCGCGGCTTTTAATCTGTTTTTGTGTGTGATGTAACGGGGCCACAATGGAAATATTGTTGTGACAGACAGTTTTTGTGCCTATCCTTGCCACCATTTGTTTTTATCTTAATGCTTTTTTTTTTTTTTTTCTGTTGTCTTGTAATTTTCATAGCAAATGTACATTTGTTTGTGGCAGAATAAATACTTACTTAAGGACAACTCAATCTTGTTGATCGGATAACTTGCGTTTGTTGGACGAATGTTTTAATTTTGTTGGTCGGATGACTCAATTTTGTTGGTCGGATAACTCAATATTTTTGGTCAGATAACTCAATATTTTTGGTCGGATAACTCAATTTTGTTTAAAACGCATTTGTTCCAAGAGCTAAATTAAGGGCAAAACAAATGAAACCAAACGAAATTGACATTAGCATAATATGCGAAAGTTTGATGTAATTATGTTCTGTTGATATGAAAATAAGTTTGATTTATTGTTTAGATTTGTTGTTTGCAGTTTATGCAAATTATGGTTTATATTTGTCCTGTTACTGTTATACTTTGTATCTATAAGGCTATCGTTACACCGTGTATTGTAGGCATCTTTGGGCCAGAGCCTCTTTCGTATGTTTTCACCTTGAGAATTGAGAAACAAATACTCATCCTTGTTGGTTTTGACCTTTGTTAAAATCTTCAATCACTTTCCATTCGGTGAAATGTAGCTTCATTTTCACTGCTCTGTAAATATTTCTTTGAATACTGCTCCGATGATTTGAAATATTTAGCATCTTTCCTTAAGACTTTCTCAAGGGTCATATCTGCTGCTCATCCTTTAACGATCCCTAAATTTCACTTATTAATATTTTAAAATAAACTCATTTGATATTAACGATTAAATCACATCCTTAATTAATTAATTTATAACGAAAGTAGATTTTTTGCAATAAGTTCACCTTGCATTACAAACCATATCTAGACGTTGGATTATTAACTGTCTAAATCTATTTTAATAAACTCTATCTAAAATTTTTTTTTTTTAATTTTATCTAAAATTATTTTTATTTAGAGGGATTATTTATTGAACTAAAAATATAAAATAATTCCCAAACTTTGCCATGAGAACATCATTGTTATGATTATTATTTATTTTATTTTTTGTAATTACATCAAGCAGTATTAATCCGATATATATTTTTTTCATTCCCTATCTTTTATAAACCATATAAGGCTCTATAAAAAAGTTTGCATTTAGATTTATATCAGTCATAAGTTGCTTTAGTCACCGTCTGTTTAATTGTTGAATTATATTTAAATCTTGAACCATGAATTTTAAACTCTGTTATGAAATTTTTAAATTATCATTCCACTATTTTTTTCTTCCGCGAATTTCTTCTTCCACTACATTCTTTTTCCACTACGTTCTTTTTCCACTTCGTTCTTTTTCCTCTACATTCTTTTTCCACTACGTTCTTTTTCAGTTATTTTGCACTCCGCCCTGATGAAACCGACTATTTGGCTACGTAATTGGAGAACTTTATTTTTATTATTACATGCATCCACTATTTATATAAATGTTAATATTGTGCATAAAAGTCTCAACTTGTTAGTTTATGTATGAGTGCAATGGAATGTTTGGAGATTAAGAAGATTCCTATGCTATACATATAACATAAAATATAACGTTAGATAATTATAAACCCTTTTATATAAGAAGAGATTGAGCATTGATTATGAAAACTGAACTAACATTTAAAATTGGAAAGTTTTGGATGAAAAAAGAAAATTTGAACAAAGTTTCAAAACTGGCAAAAATTTATTTTCAGAGAGACATTTACATATAGCCGTGGTCAGCCATGCATGAAATTTGATATCAACGTGAATAATGAAAAGGCTGGTTTAAAAAACTGGGAATAAATATCAAAATAAATATTTATGAAAGTTCTAATTAAAAAAATCGTAAATATATATATATATATATATATATATATATTCTTTCACAGCAGTCAAACTACCACAAACAAAATAGATCATTACAATTTCGGCGTCTGCAGACTCTACACCAGTAAACTTTGTGCAACTATGTCCTACTTCATCGCCGGTGCATCTATAGTTTTAGTTTCAACTTTTAAATTAGAAGGTAATGCTAGTCCGTTCGTGGCTGAGCGATCTTCCCAAAAAAAAAAGTTTTTTAAAGTGCGAGAAATAAACTTGTTTATTAGACCTTTTACTTCTTCCTTTTTTGTTTATTTATTATTTTATTTATTTTTTTTTTTTGGTAAGGAGCTCAGCTATGAAGTTGAGTAAACTTAACAGTTCACAGACTAAAATCGTTGCCCAATTTCAAGGTCAGCCAACCTTTTCCAATATAAGTACGTCATGTTTCTAAAAAATGCTCTCTTTGTTCACAAGAGAAACCAGAAATAATTTTTCTTATAACAAGTAATTGGAATTGGAATTGATATAAAAATGTCGCCATGAAAATAAATTTTTTTTTTCATTTTTTTTTTCATGGTTTAAAACAAATAACGCTTAAGAATTTTCCGTCAAAGATCATCGCAATGTTTTCTCATAAAGCTCTTCTAACATCAAAAGGCAATTCTTTGGCGGCAATTTTGGGATCACCTCTTCTAGATGATGGCGAGCCAAAATGAGAAAAGCTAATTCTGAACGACTTTGTGATCAAATTATCAAACGATACGGTCTTACTTCGCACTAGAAGTTACAATGCGCGGAATCACCAAATTTTCTGAATTGTCTGATGAGGAGCATCTTTAACGGAATAATTTAGACTACAATTTGTCAACTGGTGTTTATCATCAGCTGAAAATCATTGAATGCATTAGAAGAAGAAATTATTTGAAATTATTATGAAAGATATGGCATGTTTATATTTCGTTATAATATCCATTTAGCAATAATAAATTCATATTTAGCCATACAATGTCCATATTTAGCTATAAAATGCCCTTATTTAGTCATAAAATGCCATATTTAGGTAAATTTTCAGTATGTTAGTAAAATCACTTTTATGTATAAAAATATTAAGATATGGAGAAATGTAATTCTAAATATTTTTATAAAAGTTATAATAGTAGCTAATAAAGCATATATTTATTATTTACATGAACCATTATTCAAAAAAGTACTTTAACGGGTTTCAATTGAAAGATGATAAAAGATGAATATTGTAGTTTCTTATTCCCCAATACAATATCTACTGATAAACAAATTTTAGATGGAAATCCAAACATAAGAATAAGAGAAGCATAGAAGAAAACCATCGCTCTCTTAGAAAAGCCGTCACTAACAACGAAATATCGCAACATTGCTGGGAAAAAGATCATACCTTCAGCTAGTAAAATAAATCTAACATTGACAGTGAAACACGATTCATCCCAAATAAAATTAAAGGATCATTTCATGAATGAGCCTAATCATATCAGCCACATCTCATCATTTTCCTTTTCAGTCCACGTAATTATCATACATAATTTCAACGAACAAAATTTTGGGCCTACTACTAACCTGTATAAAAGCTAGGATTTCATTAGCAACTTGCTTTGGGGCGAGATCAGTTTATCTACCGAAACATCTGCTTCTTTTAAGAAAAAATTATTTCCTTTATTTTCTTATGAAAACTTTTTTACAAAAATGCAAAAGATTTCAAAAAGTAAACAGTTAATACAAAGTTTTTACTGAACCCTTCCCCTTTTTTTTTTTTTTTTTTTTTTTTGCAATAAAGGAAGTATCGACACATTAATTGACACGGATATTTAAGATATAAATGTCATAAAAACCAAATTACGAATCACCAATATAAATTGGTGAATTTGGTTTTGATGCAACTAAAGCGAAACTACACAAACTACACCGACCCTAACAATGATGTTGAACCATGTTGGGGGAAGAAAGAGACACAGTAAATAATCATGATGTGTTACTTCGTCAAAAGTTCCATCAAATTTTTTTGATAATATGAAGGATGAAATTACAGCAACATTAAACACCGAATATTTAATTTAAAATGCATTGCATTCATCCAGCCTAAAACCAACAAAACAAGATATAAAACATGTAACGGCATGAAGTGATAATATTGACAGAAAGTTCAAGACAGATCAATAGATGTGTCAATAATTTAAACATAAATCAACATATGTATAACATTCTAATGTCAATGACTGGCTTAAAAATACGTTTTGCACAAGTTAAAATAGCTTTTCACCTTTTTCTTCAAAACTAAATTTTCACAAATCGCTAATTTTTTCACTTAGTTTTTTTTAACACAAACAAATGATAAGATTACTTAACTACTAAATTACGAACCTGACATATCACAACCTCTATACTCATTGAACAATGTTTCCTCTAGATATTGTAAGAATCGAATAATTTCGTTTCAAATAATTATGATACGCTTAACAACATTCAATATTTCTGCTACACCAATTTGGTGGGGATTCTATAAAAACATCTAACTTGAGCTTCTTGACACCCACTGACCAATATAGATGCCCCAATGAGAACATACACTTGATTTATCCAATAATACCATGTTTTTGATGCGACATTAAATCTTAAGATTTTTATTAGTATTACATCGGCATATATAGATAACACGGGATTTCTCTAAATATCTTCTTACAGGGACATTAGGGAAATTTTACACCATAAGATTTAATACTCTACTGCAATATGTCCTAACATTATTTTAACGAACACTCGAGTGGAGAAGTTTTGAGAAGTATCTCCAGCGCATGAAAAAATAATTAGGAATCACTTAGACACCTTTTTAAATTTCAATATCTTTTAATTGCCTTAAATTCTATCAACGTTTGCAGACTACCTGCACTATTAGTTATTATTATTCAACATTATTACTTAACCTGCTGCTTCGTCCAAAATGGTGAGACTATTTCTTACATCTACCACTACTATCGTTACCTTTCCCACACACTCGAATAAGTTAAACGATTATAATAGCTATAACAGTTCTAATTATAATAGTTTTCTTTCACAAGGGCGATGGCGTCAACCATGTCAGTATAGCACTATACATGGCCCTGATGAGAATCTTGCGCCCTTAGGTTAATTGGCGTTAACCATGATTTTTGTTTTTGGGTATTGAACTCTTAAAATAACTTTGATTTTTCACTTCCCACATTCTATTATCATGGTCATATTTCCTCTTAGTAAATTTGTAATATTATATATCTGATGACCGATACCCAACGTAGCTGATTCTGATGATTGTTACTGGGGGTTTATACGGTGCTAACAGCAACTGTAGTAGACTGCCTCTGCTTTTCCAACACATTAAATAATAGGCTAATTCTCCTAGAGAATCACAAAAATTTTGAAGTTTTTATCCTTTTCTATCCGGTTGATTACTAATAGGAAAAATTAAGGTAGTTATTTGATTCAACACACCATAACTTCTGCCCACAGACATCACCACCTACAGTAGCTTTCTCACATTATAATAATCTGTAGCTTTAATTTTTTCAGGAACTTTACCCAGCATCTTTTTCCTCAAACACCCTAAGATTGTACTAAGGGTACCAAAACTTTCTTTTCTTTCAATCCTCTTAGGTGATTATTTCACTGGTAAGCCATCTCTATACAAAAATAGTTATTATTGAGGTGTGGATTTCTTCCCCGACATATTAACTCAGCCCCTTAATTATTCCTTTATTGTTCATAATAAAATTAGGGTTGTATTAAATAAAAAATTTTTGCGGACTATAATGGAAAGAGATTTACTCATTTGTGGTATGAGCTGTAGAAAAAGGTTATTTTTTGTGATTAAGTAGATATCAATTTTTGGCAAGATTATGCAATGCACAATTGATGTGGTTGGGTTAATTAAACGAGAGCATATATTTATTGGTTTTGCGTGAAATTAAGTGTGACTCAGTGTCCATTACAGATTTGTTACCCAAGTCGAATGTATGGTCTTCTTCCAGCAATGTTGCGAGATTTCTTTGCTTTGATAAAAAAATTTTACGGCGCATTGATATTCTTTGTTTCGATCAATAATTTTACGTTTAGACTCTCCAATACGGAAAAAACAATCTTTACAAAGAATACAATGTATTATGTTTTTTTGTTGAGAACAAGAGGTTCTCTTGAATACGAAGCAGTATGGTATGAGCAGAAGGTTGTTCATATATTATTTTGACGTCAGAAAGTTTCGCTGAACTTTGAGATTAGTTGAGTTAAAGTTTATAGAGCAGATAGAGTTGAGTTTCCAACTCCGATGAACTTTGTGACGTAAATTTCAGTTTTTCGTGTGTAATAAAATCTTTAGGAAAGTTTTGGCGGTTAGTGCGGCATTGAGATTTGTTTTTTCGTTGTTGAGGTTTTCGGATGATTCTGTCTTGAGCACATTTAAATAAAGAATTGACTATCTATTTTTTAACTGATTCTAAAAAAACAAAAATTTAGATATTGGCCTGTGTGCTTTGACTTGTAATAGATTTTGACAGATTTGGATTGAGTTATTAAATTCATTTTCAAAATAAAATTTTGATTTTTTGGTGAAGGCTGTTCAGCAATTCCAATACTGATTGCAGGTAAGTTCGTTTAGTAATTACATATATATCGTTAACAAAATGTTTCCAAACTTTAAGCGAGTGAGAAGTAGCAGGAAGAGCATATAATTCGTGACGTTGCCAGCAAATTTCTGCAAAAATAGAAGCCTTAGGACCATGCATAGGAAAACCATCGGTTTGACTGAAGAGCATTCCATCAAATTTAAATCAATTTTTTTTATAGTAGGAACTTTACGACATCAAGCAGATCTTTAGGAGATATAGGCGTTTTGTCTTTGAGAAAAGTATCGTTTTCAAGGAGATCTTTGATGATAACTAACTTGTCATTGATTGGAATATTAGTGTAGAGTGAGTGGCATCATATAAGACCATAAATTCTTTATTTTGGATTTCAAAATTTCGTATCTAGTTAGAAAATTTGAATTTTTACATGATGATTTTTCATAAATTGAAAGAACATTTGTCACATATTTTGATAAGTTGTATGAAGATGCCCCAGCATAAGACGCCCCAGCATAATATAAGTTGTATAAAGATGCCCCAGCATACGACAAAATTGATATTAGCTTCATAGAGAATCTTTTTTAAGTGAAAATGAATGCAAGCCAGCTTCCTATAAAAGTTTTCCTAACATGGAATCTGCCCCAGGAGCCTTAGAAGTCTGTGCAGTTTTTAGAATTATGTTTTTTCTCGTTATTACCAAAATGCAAGTGCCTTCATTTTTAGTACCTGTAGAAATACAACAAAAAAATTGCAAGTGTGACTTCAACTTTAGTACCTGTAAAACTACAACAAAAATATGCAAGTGTGACTTCAAGTTTAGTACCTGTAGAAATAAACAAAAAAAATGCAAATCCCACTTCAAGTTTAGTACCTGTAGAAATACAACAAAAAAAATGCAAGTGTGACTTCAAGTTTAGTACCTGTAGAAATCCGACACAAAAAAACGCTAGTGTGACTTCAAGTTTAGTACCTGTAGATAGAGGAAAAAAATGCAAGTGTGTCTTCAAGTTTAGTACCAGCAGAAATACGACACAAAAAATGCATGCGTGACTTTAAGTTTACTACTTGTTGAAATACGACGCAAAAGATTTTTATGAATATTTCTTTGAATAATAGCAAAACCTAGCGTGATTAGCATGGAAAAACTGTTTCATTTTACATTTTATGTTAAAAATAAATTATTAAATTATCTGTAAATAAAATGTTTGTTTTTAACAATTTTTTTCTTTTATTTTAGCTGACCTTTATACACAGATAAGATAAGTAATCAAAGACAGGAAATATTAAATGGGTATATAACGAACCTTAATTTCTCTGTCTGCATTTACGGATATCATATGCACCTTTGAAGAATATGGCCACCATTATGACCCCATACATTTGTAAACAAATTATTGTTACATGAGAGTAATTATATGCGTGAGTGGTAATTTTCACAAAATTCTCGGTGTAATTTTGACTTTTTAGCGCATAACAAAGATAATTGCATGGAATGAGAGTGAAAAGATGCGAAGAAGTAACTCTCAGAAATAAAACTCTTAGAGCTTGAACTTGAAGATTATCTTAAATGAAAGAAGTTATACGAGAGGTTATAATCTCTATTTTAACTGTCTCAAATAAAACGATCTTTATTGTGAAAAAGCAGTGGTCTTAAGTGGTGGGATTATATTTAAATATGATTTCTAAATAGAACTGTGGATTTATTAAAAAAAAAACGAAAACGACGTTTATTAACTAAACCCTGTTCTACACTGGTAAATTCCCGGCATATAGTTTAAAATATTATATAATATACTTTATGTCATAAATATGACAAAGCAATTTTGGATAACACCAGATATCCATTTAGATTCCCTATTGACACAATTCATTAAATTTTTCTGCGTCTTGAAAATCATATTCTATCTAATACTATCAAGTTCAAATTTAGTGTGTTTCTTCTACTCACTAAACTACACTTATTACTCACTAAACTACAATTATTAGGTTTTGGTGACCTTAACTTTGATACAATTCAAGATATCGCCGTCTTAGTCAATCATATTTTTTGCTTACGATTTCTCCAACAAATTAATGGAATTAGTAGCAACGACAACAGCAGCAGTAGCAATAGAGTTAGTATGATTTGTATTGATTTACATCGTTGCAATAAACTTACCTGCACATTGTAACAACGCAGGCTGATATAAAAAAGCAGGCTGATATAAACAAACAAAATTTGAAATATAACCTCGTTTTCCTTAGAAAAAGAGTTTATTACGAATCGAAGTGATTCTTTGAAAATGCTATGAGGTATACTTCAAAGAATTTCTTCACGCTGTAAAAAGCTTCACAAACCATAGGTTATGGTGCTACTGGGTTTTAATACCATTAATTGAGATTTGCAAAATATAAGAAATTGATTGATTTAACCCATAAATCCAGAATTTTTAGACGTAGAAGTCAAAAGGCTGTTGATTGATTTTTTATTATGTTCTTTTGTAGTAACTCTAGCTGCGTGATTTTTAAACTTTGTACACAAAAGCTTGGCGAAGTGAAATCATAACCCCAGTCGTAATTCTTATGTAGGGTGAGCTCCATCATTGTGAGCACTCTGTTATCTTTGCTTTTGAATTTTTGCTGTTGTACTTGTAAGCTCCCGTGATGTCTCTGACAATGACAGCTTTCTTAAGAATCGTTTCCAGTCTTTAAAGTCTTGCAACATAACGCCGTATTCGTAAATCAATGACCACCAGACGTCAGTTGTCTCTGGTCAGGCATCTAGGGCCGCCCTTTTAATGCTTCATTACGAGTTGTTGACACAGTTAAAGTTTACGAACCTTGTCGGTAAATTATTTCAGATTTAAAAAAGCACTTTTAGGCCTGATGATATTATATAAATCTTTTCGCATTTTTGAAAGAAATTTGAACCCTAATTACACTACAAATGCTCTAAAATTAAGATATACCTAATACCTAATATTATATACGTGATTTCAAAATAGTTCATTCCAAGGAGAAAATTGAACTTAAGATTTACTTAACCATTGAGAATTTTATCAACAACTTCGGATTGTCTCAAATTATTGTCATGGTTACTACTCTGAAGCTATGTGCCAAAACTTTCCGTATAAAATTATCTTCATGGAGGTAGGATTCAGAGAAGTTGATATTCAAAATTCTGAAAAATTCAAGGCTCTTTTGATAATTTCGTATCTGGTGGCATTCAAAACCTCTTCAAAAGGAATTTGTGGATTATCGGAACGTGTGTAAAGCACGTTTATACGTCAAATTGATTAGAATGTTAACAGAATTACTAAAAAACGTTGAAATTAGAAGTCAACAGTCGAAAACAGATTATAAAAAATAATTTTCAAAGCCAGTGGCTTCTTCTTGACTTATGAAGCACAGCGGATGGAGCTCAAGAAAGACGACTTACAGTTTCGCTCAATGTTTTAAATTAAGGTTAAAAATGAAGGAATACTATCAATAATTACATCAAGTAGTTTAGCTGTTCAGTTTATAATCGGTAACAAACAAACGAATAACTTACACAACTAACAACGTAAATAAATACTAAACGATAAACAATATCAATGAGGATTTATATATCACACAGGATACAAAATTCAAAAATCACTGGAATTGAAATTTGGAACACTACCTTGAGGGGAATAATTTTGATGGGAAAAAGCTATGGTAAACTTGGCAACAAAATCCATATATTTACATATA
>JAUZNK010004776.1:0-10269 GCA_035046665.1 Euphysa ruthae | reverse complement strand
ACAGTTTATTAACTTATGAAAGGATTTTTGTCTTGTCCAGTTTGATTTGGATCTTTTTTCTGACTGGAGGATGGCCTCACCTCACCTCACCTCACCCCACCTCACCTATATATTATGAATAGTAGTTTAACTTCAACTCTTGGTATATTTTTAACAGTGTTGTTAACAGACTTTTTCTATGAATGTGGTTTGTTTTTGGTTCTTTTTTGACAATTCGGTCTGTTTTCTGTTCTAAAATAGAGCTGTTCCTCAATTTTGTCCAAGCTGAATGACCGTTGGCTGTGTATTTGTTTGAGCGCTTGAAATAGTTGCTGTCATCCTTGTTGGAAACGTTTGTTCAACCTGAGATCTTGAAAGAAAAAAAATAGTGCTAAAAGTAAGATGAAATCAATTTTTAGAAAGAAGAAAACCTACTTCCAATTTAAAAATTCAATATTGGGTGTTGTGCCAATCAAGTTATTAAAAAAGCAACAACTGAACAGGCCCTAGAGATAAGCAATTCAGAAAGCCCAGAAAGTTATTTTTGGCAATCCTTATAGAAAAGGTGAAGGAGAGGTGACTCTTATTACATCCGCTGACATTTTACATCTCTTCTCTCTCACCCACTTAGATATTATATGGTAGTCAATCTTTTGTAGGTGGTTTGTTCAAGTTTTGTGCATATTTGGTAGAACACAAATTAATATCAGTGCAGTGCGCTGATCAGGCTGAATCGTCATACAAAGAGTTAATCAAAAGTGCTGAGGTGTGTCAAAAGATCTACCATCTTTTGACACACCTCATTTTGACATGAATTCAGAAAAACTTGATGACCTCTACCTTCCATTGTAAATGTATCACTGAAACCTGCAATCTGTTCCCACAATGGTGCTGATTCTATCTCATCTGAATACTTGTATAGAATCAGGTTTGAATGTAAATGACGATACTCTCATTGAAGAAATAAAGAGTTTTCATTGATTGGGTTCAAAATTGTGTACGGTATGTCAATAACATAGGGGGTATGAAAAAGGTATAAATAACAAAAGAGTTGTTCTCACAAATGCTATGTTGCTGGCTTGGAAGATGAGAAGACAAAGCAGACAGAAAGGGAAATGAGGAAACAGGAGATGAGACAACTTACTGCAGAAATCAAGAGTGTGAAAGCTGCTAAGACGTCTGCCCAAATGGAGTTTGGTAAAAGGAGTGCTAAGATTGATTTTTCACTCGTTGGATGAAAAAATGAAAAAGAAATGATCTATGTAGGACAGTGAAAAATCTGGTTTTGTTGTGTGAGAGTAGTGCTACATAGATGAATGTGCTAATAGTTTTGATAATGGTGGTTATCACTTAACAATCTTATTGAAATGCCTTCTTGAAGTTTGTATTAACAGGTATGGGCCATTTTAAGCTTTTGGGGTCTTGTTTTTGCTGCTCATTGCAGGATGTCCCATTTTGGTATGATTTGATCGAAAAATTTAGCGTTCTGATTACTTTTATGATTTTGAATAATTTTCTGAGAGTGGAAACTACAAATTATATCTAAACTTGTTAATTGTAATTTAGTGTATGTCAACATAATAATTATCAATATAAATTCCTAAATCTAACAAGGGAAATAAAAAAGAAAGTGAGGATAATTATTTTAGCAATGAAAGAGAAGATAGAATTAAAAGTTAAGACTTATGTTATAATGAAATATTTGCCTGTTAAATGAGCGAATACCCTGCCCAATTTGTTGGGCAGTACTCTGTATTTTGTAGTTTTTAATTTTGTTAATTTTCAATCAATTTGTGCTCTTAAGATCTTTTTTTTTTAGCATTATTATGAAATTATCTGATTTGTCTTCTAAAATTTTCAGTTAAACAAATTTAAGATGATAAACTTAAAAAGAATCGTCTTACATCTCAAAATAAATTAATTGAATTCTTTATTTTTTTCCTTCTTTTTTTTTGCCAAAATGTTTACACTGAAATATCTTGTTCGTGTTCTTGATCATGTGATACCCTTGTTGGAAATTTATGTCTGGGCTCTTTGCTCTGTTAATTTTAAGTTTATAAAGCAAAGATAAAATTATCTTTCGGCTCTTGTTATCAATATCAATAAATTTCTCTATTCATTAGTACATTTTTGAACTCCTGACAAAGCTGTTTGGGGTCCTAGTCTACTTTTTTTCTATGATGTTAGAATCAAACATTTTGTCTGCTCCAGTACACCTAAACTGGTTAAATATTGTCAAAAAATGTTTTAACTTGAATATTTCAATTCTGCTGAAATGTTGAATGGTGTTTAAAATATTACTGATAATTTTAGAATATCAGTCTTTCAAAAATTTGTGAACCTGGACCCCAAACAGGTAAAATTAGATCAGAAAATTACATTTTGTAATTTTTCTCAATAATTTTTGCCCTGATTATGCCAAAAAGTTTATACAATAATAAAAATACTTGAAAATGTTACTAGAATTGGGGCCTAAGCCAATAGAAAAATATCCTCATTTTTAGATTTACCATTAGACATTTCAGAAATTATGTTATTTGAGAATATCAGGACTTTCTAGTATAGGGACCTGGGTCCTATTTAGGGTGGAATATTTTCTTAATTATTTGGCTTTTGCTTTGCTGAAACAGAAAATATTAATTTTGGTAATTTAGGAATATTTATGGTTTTAGGGCTTTCATTATTTCTTAAAGACAGTTCCAGAGTCTTTTGTATGTATGATCGCATGTGTTTATAATAAAAACTTCTTTTGACATTCGATTTCAAGTGGTAACATAAATTACATATACAAACTACTGATTATGAAAATCAGAAATTGGAGAAATTCAAAACTTCATTTCATTTGTAAATATCAGTAATTGTGATATGATTTTTTTATAGCTCTACTTTTAAACATTTAGTTAGATGTCGCAGTTGAGGAGATAGCTGTTTTTGGTGCTGCTTCGGAGTCCTTCTCAATGAAAAACATAAATTGTTCCATTGAAAACAGTTTAAAGCGATTTGAAGAAGTCTGTAATGTTGCTAGCAAAAATAACCTTAGAATAAGAGGGTATGTTTTCTCAAATTTTCTTAAAGATTATCGACAATTCAAATGTATTTAAAAAAAAAAAAAAAAAATTCACCACCTTAACCATTATTGGCAGCTGCATTTTTATTAAAGCACCAACTTGACGTATGTGCGTGTGCGCGCGTGCTTGTGCGTGTATGTGTGTGTGTACTTGTGTGCATGTGTATATTGTGTCTGTATGTGTGTCAGTGGATTGAGTCTTTTCAATTTCCAATGTCTTTCTTTAAAACAGTTTTCATAGGGTTTCTTACATAGGTTGACATTAAACAACTTTAGATGTTGTTTATAGAATATTGTTTTACATGAATGTTGGCCGCACTTGACCATAAATAATGACCTTTATTATTAGTACATGATTTTCTTTACATGGTAATATTAAAGGCAAAAAAGTCTTTGTTGCCGTTTCAAGTAAAATCAGTACTTAAGTCTGTAATAGCTAATTTAATGGTCATATGTATGTATGTGTGTGTATGTGTGTGTGCGTGAATGTATCTTTATGTGTGTACAGGCCTGAAAAGAAACAGACGTATATTTAATCTGGAATCTAGGTGTCATTCGTTATCAATTTTATTGGAGTGTACAGACTTCACAAGTT
Organism: Euphysa ruthae; assembly: GCA_035046665.1. Lineage (NCBI taxonomy): Eukaryota > Metazoa > Cnidaria > Hydrozoa > Anthoathecata > Corymorphidae > Euphysa > Euphysa ruthae. The sequence goes on along the minus strand of JAUZNK010004776.1, from coordinate 6,628 downwards.
AGTGACGGGTCCATATAAAGCAGGAATTATAAAACAGTTTGTTGAGCATACCATTTAAAGTAGTTTTGCAAATATAATACTTATGAGTTTTAATTTTTCACACTCGGTGCAATCCATGCTTTTAAACGACAATTTAATTTTCCTTTTGCATTTTGCAAAGCAAGAATCAAATTTATTAAAGATAAATGGTTTGGAGTATAACTGGCAAAATTCTCGACAGGTTTTTTCTTTTTTCCTGTTATTTTTCTTACCACGTTTTTTCGTGACTGGAAATACCATAAGGATGTTGATCGTAGTGCACTTTGGGGGATAATTAAACAAGTGAATCCCAAACAATGGTGGCAAGTTTTATTTATTAAATACTATTGAATAATAAATCAAGATAAAGTTCTTAAACATCAACGTAGCTAAGTGCATTCCGATGCTTAAGAACTTTATCTTGATTTATTATCAATACTTTTGATTAAAACTGTTTCTATTTTGAGTTTATCAATAAAATTTCAATTAGCAATAACTAATAATTTAGAAATGAGATATAGTATGACAGCAAAAAATTTTGTTATAATATATCAAATATCAGTATTTCATCACCTTCAACAGAAACTTAAATTGTTTTCAGTGTTGTAATTTGTTGTTATAGTTTTTCTCTCATATTTAATTGTCAGAAAAAAAAACGTTTTTTTTTTCCAAGTCAGATTTAATCAACAAGAGTTATTTAGCCCCTATTATTTTTTCGTCAGTATGACTAAAGTAAGATTAAAGGCCATATTTGGTATAACAGTTATTTGTTCCTATGAAATGTTATGATCTTTGCTTCAGAAAAGAAATTGAGTAATCTATAAAACGGTGTACATCTCTGGCCAAAACGATAAAGTTAATATAAATGAAATCTTATAAAGAACTTTTTTTGAATTTAATCTAGACATTTTTGTATAAAGACAAATGAAACACATTATTTAGGAAGTTTTTGTGATAGTTCGCTAAACACCATGTCCTACAGAAATAGGTTTTGTACAAACTGAAATTTTTAACTGACGATGTTTGATGACCAAGGCTAATTTGCAGCACTGATGTATGTATGTATGTATGTATTATTATTTTATGTATTATTTTATGTATTATTTTATGTATTTTTATCTAACATCAGCACGATTACAAGCAGTTTTACGAATTGATGAAATCCATGAATGAAAAACGTTGATTTATACATATAGCTAAAAATTGAAATAAAAAGAAGTGAATTATTTACATATTTTACATTTTGTATTTAGTAAGAGGGATTTAACTTTACCTCTTTTGGTTGTCAGCAATTGAAGGTGATTACACACTCAGATATTCTTAATAAATATTGACTGTAATTTCTTTTCTGGGGTCAGAGGATTGACAAGCGAATATCAATAGCATAATAAAACCTGAAAAATTGCTTACACTTATATACTTGTGTGAAAGCACCTCTAGTTATATTTATAGCGGCTTACCGATTGATTTTTTTATTGCGGTGGTCGACAACACCAAATAAGTCATTGGTTAATAGATTGCTATTAGATGTGTCAGTGCTTAACAGATGGCCATTTGATTTTATTACAAAATTGCAGTGGTTTCCACCATATTTGTAATTAGCCAGCTCTTTATTGTATTTATAAAAAACAAGCTTGTTACGCAAATATCTATAGTGATTACCATGAGGGTGTTGCATGTCACAACAAAAGTTACGAAAATTTCGTTGGTTAATAACTGTTTTTTTCTTGTGTCCTCTTCTTGATTTTTTGCACAATTTGATATGCTTGTTTCCCCCCACATTACATATTTTTACAGTTTTTTTTTATTAGTAGGCTTTTTTGCATTAGAAATCAAGACTTCTCCAGATGGAAGTAGGTCCAAGTATATATCTAATTTTTTTCCAGAAACTAATGCTAAGTTATCAGTTAAATTCGAAAAATTCCTATCATCATTTATTGAAGCACTACCTTCACTTGTGAAATGTGTTATTTGGTTTATCATATTATTTATATCATTGTTATATCAGTTGTATTTTATATTATCACTCTGTAAAAATTTTTGTGCATGGTTCAAGCTAGCATCAGTATTTTTTTGTTTACTGTGTAACATGTGTTTGTTTGAGAATAACCTATGTTTAGAAGGAAGCTGTCTTTTTTTGAGTTAGTTTTTGATGATTCATTAAAACTGTTAAGGCTTACGTTATTTTGAAACCTTTTTGATCCACTTGCAACTCTGTTATGTCTATAAGCTTTTAACAGATCTTCTAAATTAATGATACTGTTCATATCTCTATTTATGTTTTTAGAAGATGCATGTTTTCTAGTATTTGTTTTGAAATGTTGCAATATTTCATTTTGATGAGATCACCTTCCTCTTAATTTTAATGCATCCATGCAATTGGATAATATTTAAAACAAAGTGATATGAAATTGTTATGCAAAAGAGATGCTTTTTTCACGTATTCAGGAATTTGTTTATATTGTTTATATTATGTTTTTATCTGGGCAGTAGAATTTTGCTTTTGAATTTTGTTAACATAATTATTATTTATTTATTTTGGCACAATGAAATCACTTATCTATTTGTCTGAAGAAATTATATAATCGTGCTACAACTATCTGAATTTTCGCATCTCAAATGACTTTGATATTGTTTCAGGATTTAGGTGGTCATGCGTTGGAGTTTGTCGTGTCTGTCTTAAATTCCATATTTTCTAAGAGTTGAGTAATAGGCTACTAGTGTTTACCCTTTCGGAATAAAATTCTGTTTTCCTATCAGTTATTATTATTGTTTGCTAAAATTACACAAATTTTTCAACCTAAATTTTAATGACGTTTCGAATCAGTATTTTCTAGTATTAATATGTGTAGCTCAAGCTACTCCAGAAAGAGTAACATCTGTCCTGGGGCATCGTAGCACCATTCTTAGGACTTGTGTACCAAGAAATATGAGCTCTTAAGAATTATTTTAACCTTTCAATTCAAATTGAAGAATTTGGTTTTACCAATATCCCAAAAAAACTATGGATGAGAATTAGTTTTTGTTTTTTTTATATATATTTTTCTTGTGTTTTAGAGGATTTTGTTAGTTGTGTTTCTTAATTTTTAAAAGAAATAGGGTATTAATAATATTTAATAGAATTATATTTTCTGATCAAGCAGTGGTGTTTATGAGTTTAGCATCTTTAAAATTGACGACAGATGTTGTACCAAGAAATATGAGCTCTTAAGAATTATTTTAACCTTTCAATTCAAATTGAAGAATTTGGTTTTACCAATATCCCAAAAAAACTATGGATGAGAATTAGTTTTTGTTTTTTTTATATATATTTTTCTTGTGTTTTAGAGGATTTTGTTAGTTGTGTTTCTTAATTTTTAAAAGAAATAGGGTATTAATAATATTTAATAGAATTATATTTTCTGATCAAGCAGTGGTGTTTATGAGTTTTTATTTAGGTATGTTTCATGCGTTGCAGGGTGCCCTTACGAAGGGAAAATTAAACCGGAAGCTGTAGCAATGGTAAATATGTAAAGTTTTACTATGAGGAACTCAAATTTGAAATTTTTTTCAAATTGTGATTGTTTATACCCTTCTCACTTTATATTTACTTAAAATAGTCATTTTAAAAGTTTCAAAGAAATGATTTTATCCATTGTATGTGTTTCCTGTTTGTTTTTATTATTGCTTATTTTTTGTAAAATTTTTATTAAAATATCTATAATTGTATTATGTTGTATAAATTAAATAATAATAAATCTACCAATACAATAAAGTGACGATTTTAGAAAAAAAAAAAAAAAAAAATTTGAGTACTGTGCCCTTTATTTTTAGAAGAAAAAATAATAAAGTTAGGCAGCCTTTAAGATTAAAAAAATAAATAATGCTGGGAGCTATTTAAAGCATATTTGCCACTCGATAAAACGAATTTTAAATTCAAATAATTCTCCGAAATTTTAATCTTTCTTAAATATCAGCAAATCTTTTATTATTATTATTATTATTATTAGTTCACGACTAGTAATTTAACTATTCTTTGATTTTAATTGGATGTATCATATGAACCAAAATTATTTCGAGTGTTGGACTTCTGTATAAACTGTAGAAGTGTTGCGTTTTCATCTATTTCTATTGCATTGACAAATAGGAATTATTCTGATCAATATGAGAGCCTTTGTTTTCCTTATTCTTTTCTTAACCATTAAAAGTAACAATCTGCTCTAAGTTAACAGCAATCAATTGATAATTAAAGTAACTGCATACTATAAATGAAACTTTAAAGTAACTGCATTCTCTAAAGGAAACGTTAAAGTAACTGCATTCTTTAAAAGAAAAAAGTAACAGCATACAACATACTTTAAAGGAAAAATAATCAAAAGTTAAAGTCATAACATATTGTAATAGAAAAACAATCAATTGGAAGTTAAATGAACAGCATATTGTAAATTAAAAACTATATACTGTAAGTTAACAGCAATCAATTGAAAGTAAAGGAACAACATATTGTAAATTAATTAATTAAATATAAAAAATTCTAAATAAAAAATTGATTTTAAACTATTTCATGCTTGTTATAAAACAGAACTAGGGTAATTTTGCATAAATACTTCAAAAAGAATTCATGAAAATTAAGGAGACTCAAGCAGTCATTGTAAGAATCGTTGTTTTGCAAAACACTTATACATCCAGCTATCCTAAGATAAATGCCTGGTCGTTTCTCACAAATTATTCCGTTGAAAAGAAAAACAATGAATCCATTGTTAAACTTGGTGAAGAATTAATTTTTATCCATGCAGAGGTTTCTTGTAAAGGTTTAAATACTGGCGTAAAAACATGAACTTCATTGAAGAAGAAAGAACAAAAATTATGCAATGAATTGAACATTTTTTGATAAATATCTCCAAAAGCAACATTAAAAACGTCATCATTATAACAGTGACAAAACAGCCTTGAATACTTGTATACTGCTTTCACATTCAAAATTTACAGGAAAATATTCTTGTTTGTATTATACATAATTTGGATCAAGTGACACAAGATAGAAACTCAGAATATTTGGTTCCTATATAGCAGTAGCATCTTTACTTTTTTGGTGCCTCCCATTATGGTATACATTTTGATAGCAAGTTATTTTTTAACTATTTATTTTAGAAACAAGGATGTTAAAAATGACATTTATAACAAAACATATATTGTTTCATATCTTCCTAAAACAAATATAGGATTTTCTCATCCATTGGGATTATTTATTATGGCTGTTTTGTTATAAAGAAGCTCAGATTTCTTAAAAACTAAAAGTTGATTCAGGAGCTAGACATTAATTACTTGCCAAACAATACCTTAACTTTACTTATTTAAAACTGAAATTTGGATGAAATAATATGATGTTATGAATGCAATTGATCCGTTGATCTTAATTTTAAAATCTCTTTACAAATAATGCTTGGATTCTATCACTAAATATTGATCATTTTGTTGTATATATATATATTTGTTATAGATATCTGATAATGAGTAATTACTGCAATGTGATCATTGCCATCATTAGCGTTTATTTAGGTCTGTTTTTGCAGCTGACACTGTGTTTACTGTAATAGACTTTCGATTCTAAATTTTGTTAGCTTGTATAGCAAGCAGATGCTTCTAATCATTTGATGAAGTGTTATATAGGTGTTAAGATGTGTTTGATAAATAAGCAGACTTTAAGATATGGTTATTAAAAGGCAGGCTATCAGGAATTTTCCCTCATTAGCAGCAAAAACTATTTTTATTAATCATTTAATTAAAGAGTGTATCTGACTAGAAAGATAGGCGTTTTTATTTTTTTTCCTATTTGACACCATTATATTCATTATTTATAGAGAATAGAAACATTATATGACAACTTGACAATCGTTGGTTTCCCAGTTGAAATTTTCGCTTTGAAATCTGTTTACTTACTTTCATGATCCCATAAGTCAATTAAATCTTTTTTTGGCTGAAAACTTTTAATTGCCTATTATTTTTGTTAAAGAATTTTCTAAGATTCCTTTTTCAAGTTCTGTGTTGAATATACCAAAACAATTTATCAAGCTATAGTTCAAAAAATTTATTTTTTATTATTCTGCAAAGATCAGCCAATCAATCTGATTTAAATGTTGTATAACTGTATGGTAGATGGCACCATATCTGACATATCGTCCCGTTAAATTGGTCATATAAGATCTATGTCTAGGATAGCTAATTATGATGTGTTATAATAGCTTTATTTGGTAGAAATTTCTTTATTTTTTTTTTAGGTTTCTAAGCGACTAATAGAATTAGGTTGCTATGAAGTTTCCCTTGGTGACACAATTGGAATTGGTACACCAGGTAAGTTAAAAGGCCTCCAAGGCTCATACAGTAAGAGTTGTTTGAGTTAACTACGATTCATTTCAAGCAGCATTAGGCTTCAGATCGATTTCTACCTTGATATGAAATAGTGATACCAGGTCTGATTGGGTTTTATTGTTAGGTAAATGGCAGTGTTGAGTTTATAAAATTAATAAATAAATTAAAAATGGTAACATACCAAAATAATTTCAAAAATATTTGTGTTTGTCAACTCAGGCATTAATAATTAAAAAGATATAAAACGCATGTCATGAGTTAT
>JAUZNK010004775.1:0-10269 GCA_035046665.1 Euphysa ruthae | reverse complement strand
GATAAATCTCATAGCTAATATTTGCTTGTGGATTAAAATGTTCATCTAATAATTTTAAAGCATTTTCGTAACTTTCTCCTTTGCCTGAGGTTAGTAAACTATCATAAATGTCGTAAGTATCTTCTCCAACGTAGTTTAATAATAATGCTAGCTTTTGTATCTGCTCTGTAACATTTAAAGCAACGCATAAATTTTCAAATTGTTTAGTCCAACGTGGACCAATCGTTGTTTGATTTTCAAGGTTAAATTCTTGAAATTGCGGTAGGTTCAATGTACTTAAAGCCATATCCTCGTCGCCAATTTTGTATTTTGTAGATACTTCGATATAATACTATTTTATAACCATTAGGTATTTATTTCATCTTTTATTATCTTTACTATGCTAACTAACGTGTGTTCTATACGAGGTAATCACTGTCTTCTTTTTTTGTTCATGATACGCGGTGTCACTATATTCAACTCTGTCGTAGATCATGTCAGTATATCACAATATTCATATGTGAATATATGAATAAGCATCATTGCAGCATGTTTAAGTCAAGTTTTTGTGCTATTGGAAAAAAGAAACTTTTCGATTAAAAATATAACCTATTTCTAGTAGGTTAAGCGTTTTTTTATTATTTAATCAGAACGGCTAAAAAAACTGACATAATTTTTTAGTTTTTTAATGAAACATAACATTTATATAAAGTTGTTTATCATAAGGATTTCAACTAGCGACCTTCTGTCTCATGGAGTGACCTTTTGTATCGTGGAACGAAACACTAAAAAAAGACGTTATATTAACACTTAAAAAATTTTCAAGTATTCAATTTACAAGATAAGTTCTCTGTCATGTTATATCTCCATTATTCACAGTTGAAGTGAATTTTGAGAAAAAAAACATGTGCCAGACTGAAAAAACATGTGCCAGACCGAAAAAACATGTGCCAGATTGAAAGCTCGGGAACTTTGAAATTCATAGAAACTTGAAATCAAAATTTTTGATGTGCCATTCTCTTAAACGTTGTTACGCCATTCTCTTAAACGCCATTACGCCATTCTCTTTAATGTTATTACAACAGTCCCTTAAACTTTATTAGGCAGGAATTTATCGGGCTTAAAATCCCCACCTTCACCAGTTATTCAAGATAATAAACAGCTCGGAATTATTTTAAAAGAGATTCTTCTAGGGTTGGGAGAAAATTTTAAGCACTTTATCATTGGGCCCAAATTTCAAGACAAAATAGCCATAATTTCTAAGTTTGCTGTTATACTTAAATTTTATGAACCTTGTTAACAATTGCAAGTATAAAAAAAGTATCATAACAGTTTTTAATATGCATAAATGGCTCGAAGGATGGCTTGAATTTTAATACTAATCATTATGATAATAAGTCAGCTGGGTCTTAATTTTTAAAGATTTATAACGTTCTTATAGCGTTTTAATAGCGTTCTCATAGATTAATTTTTATGCATAAACGACGCCATAGATGGTAAAAAATACTTAAATTTAATTAGACTGAAATCTGTAAATTTAAACACATGCATGTGGAAATTCCTTTGAAAATTTTAGCTCTCAACCAAAAAACGAGTTGCGTCGCATAAAAGTTTTTCATCATAAGAGAGTTATCTAATCCAGGAATTAGCTAATTCATGAAGATGCACTTGCTGCGAGCAGAATATTTTTCTATTTGTGTCTTTTAACCTGCATTGCATGTTGTTAGCTTTCTTTTATTCTTTTATTACCTCCCTAATGATAGTTGAATAATGATTTATTGTTTTTATCTGTATTTGTGGGTTATTTTATTATATCTTGTTTTCTTGTGCTTCATGTATAAAAGCTTTGAATATATTATTGATTAATAAAACAAAAAGAAAACAAAAACCTCTTTTCCACTCACGCCATTAGCTATTTTAGTGTAATTATCTCATAGACTTTAACCAGCTATGTGAAAACCGCCTCCCGGAAAACTGCCACCTACTTATTAGAAGTTGATTTTAAAACTACCAAAAGAGATAATTCTACGACAACTATAAAAAATTTCCTTGTTTTAATATTCTTTTAAAAGTATTTAACAAGTATTCTTTAAACCATGCTAAAGATGCAAATTTTGTTGATATTTTTCGTTATTAAAGGAACTAAAGCCTACAATAGCGAATAGGAAAGGCTCTATAACTTCTTGTTGTGATAGCAAAACGTTTATTTATTCTTAACTTAATGTTGCGAAATTTTCTCTGAGTAACGCCTGTATAAATCAACCTGTATAAATCAAGCTGTATAAACCAACCTGTATAAATCAACTTGTATAAATCAAGCTGGCGGTTTAAAACGTAGTAAATAAAAATACTTTTCGTGATTTGAAAAAAAATTTTTTTTTTGTAAGCAAACGGGCTAGTATTAAGAAGTTTTGGAGGTACCATTTTGGAGGTACCATTTTGGAGGTACCATTTTGGAGGTACCATTTTAGAGGTACCATTTTCCGTAATCTACTAAAAGGTTTTCTTAAATTCAGGATTTTTAAAGAAAAAAGAAAAATTCAATAAAACACAATTCTTAAAAATATGCGTGTTAATATGTGTAAAAGAAAGATGCCTTCTTTCCTTACGTTTATTTAACCCTCTATTAAGGACGAATTTATGCTTCCAATTTTGATGGTTTTTGCTAAATTGTACTTATGATATTGAAAATGATACTGCGCCTTTGTTCATGATTATTTAATGGCACTTCTGGTAATGAAACTGGCTATATTAACGAAAAATTTATTTTAAAACAACTACTGGTAAACTTATATCATTATTATCGATGAGATTTATTATTTGATGATTTTATTCCTACATTGATGATCAATGCAGCTATATTTTACTAATAAATTATTAGTTGTGCACTATTCTAAAACTAAAAGTGCATATGCATCTATATTGTTAAATGATCAATTGTGCACTATTTTCTAAAACTAAAAGTGCATGTGCATCTATATTGTTAAATGATCAATTGTGTACTATTCTAAAACTAAAAGTGCATATGCATCTATATTGTTAATCGATCAATTGTGCACTATTCTAATACTAAAAGTGCATATGCATCTATATTGTTAAATGATCAATTGTGTACTATTCTAAAACTAAAAGTGCATGTGCATCTATATTGCTAAATGATCAGTTGTGCACTATTCTAAAACTAAAAGTGCATATGCATCTTTATTGTTAAGTGATCAATTGTGCACTATTCTAAAACTAAAAGCGCATATGCATCTATATTGTTAAATGATCAATTGTGCACTATTTTCTAAAACTAAAAGTGCGTATGCATCTATATTGTTAAATGATCAATTGTGCACTATTCTATAACTAAAAGTGCATATACATCTATATTGGTAAATGATCAATTGTGCACTATTCTAAAACTAAAAGTGCATATGCATCTATATTGTTAAATGATCAATTGTGCATTATTCTAAAACTAAAAGTGCATATGCATCTATATTGTTAAATGATCAATTGTGCACTATTCTAAAACTAAAAGTGCATATGCATCTATGTTGTTACATGATCAATTGTGCACTATTCTAAAACTAAAAGTGCATGTGCATCAATATTGTTAAATGATCAATTGCGCACTATTCTAAAATTTAAAATGCATGTGCGTCTATATCTTTAAAATTTTAATAAAAAGCTGATGATGTTTAAGATTAAACAAAAAAGATTAAAAAAATGAAAAAAAGAAAAAAACTAAACATTTGCTTTCTTTAAGCAAAGTATTACGTTTTCACTTCCCTTCCATTCTTTATATGGGTCTAATAGTAATCTTAAAGTTTTATTTTAAGAATCTCGAATTTTTAGTATATATTTTTCTTATGTCTAAAAGATGTAGTATGACAATGACCCACTTTCAAAGATATAGGGTAGAAATCTTTTAAAATAACTATAGGTTTCAAAATTTGAAATTTAAATTAGGAGCAAATATCTTTTTTCAAAATCATCCATATTGACCTTTTAAAATTTACCATTATAACAGTTTTTATAAGAATAAAGCTTTTGGGCAACTTATTAAAATAACAACTTCTTTATTTAAAGGCTGCGACAACTGCCAATGTGCTGAAGACCCTTGCCCTCCGTGGTGGGTGGATAGAGACGACAGAATACTGTTTGACTACTCGACTGGTAACGTTAGACTATTTTTCATTATCTGTTTTATTTAAGAATTTTCGCAGAAAATTTCGATTTGAATGCGTTATACCTTTACTTATTATTAAAAAATTGAAAAAAAAAAGTGTTCCTCTAACACATAAAAAAGCAAATTTACCGAAAGACAAAGAATGTAAAACAAGTAACAAAGCTTCTACTCGTAAACAAGTAACAAAAGCTTCTACTCGTATATAATATAATACAGAACATTCAACAGAAGTGAAGCGACAGACAAACTTCAACAACCTCTTTTTTTTTTAATAACTCGCTTTCTGGAAGGCTTGAAGCCACCCATAGGGAGGAAGCTGAAGAGAAGTTAAAACTCCAAACTAACCGTACCCAAGTGCTACTTATAAAGTGAATGGGCGATACCCAGATTTGAACCCATGATCTTGTGGTTGGGAGTCAGATGTTTTACCTACTCAGCTAAACGGTTTTTAGCTAACACTAAATCAAGAAAGATAAAATTTTTCATATAGATAAACAATTCCTCATTTTTTAGGTCAGGTATCAGTCAGTTCAAGTGCCGCTGCAACGGTGAAATATCCTACTAAAGGAGATGAAGGGCAGCCTCAGGCTTATATTTCCACGCTATCTGGCGCAAAATCAGATCCAGATCTGCCTGTAACAATAAACGATGGAGATACAACAATCAACGATGGAGCGGCAGGTGAGAATCGAGGAAAAAAAAGTTACCAAAAGAAGGGTAGGTCTATTAGGCTATTGGGCGTATCATCTCATTTCCTCTCCCTTTCCTTTAGTTTACATTTCGATGCAGACATCATTAAAAATAAAAATTTTATTTTCTCTTCCAATAGACCGAGATTCCAATGAACCAACAAAGCCAAAAAAGTCAAAATCAAAAAAGTATAGAAAGCAGACTTCTCGAGATGATTGCCCAGAAAAGCCTGAAACTGCATCTAATTCTTCAGCTGAAGCTTCCATTAGCACAACTCCATCCCCTGCGACATCAAACAAAAGTGCTCCCGACCCACCTCTTGAAACTTCCGACCCAGTCTGTGATCCAAAGCTACTGCAATCCTTTTCATCTGATCCAAGTACTTTCCAAACACCCTTGAAATCACTTCAAAACATTATAGGGACAAACCCGTTAGAAATACCTCAAACTGTCCCAGGAGCGAACCCTGATATCCCAACTTCAATCGCTCAAGGCTCAAACCCCTTAGCATCGCTTCAAATTGTTCCAGGGGCAAATCCCATAGTATCAACTCAAATTGACCCTGAGAGCAATCCTTTAATAGCATCGAAACTTATACCCGTTATCAGCCCTCCTCCACCTCCCGTTATAGACATACCTTTTCATATAATTGGATTTCCTGCATTTTCTGGAAACTTACCTAAAAAAAAACCTCCCCCTCCTCCACCACCACCTCCACTTCCACCAAAACATGCATTGCCTAATGGTATGCATCTGCATATGCCTTTATTAGCTTGGTTTGATAACGGAGAACATGAATTAGAAGAAGCGGAGAGTCATGGTGAAAAGGATAGCAAACCACCAAAGGTTGGTGGGGAAGGTGGCGGAGGAGGCGGAGGTGTTGGTTTAAACGCTGGAGGGGTTGGTGCAGGTGGAGGAGGTGGTTTAAATGGAGTAATAGATTCATTTCCTTTTCCATTACCAATACAACCTCCTCCACCTCCTCCCCCACCTGCACCAATACCACCACAGCCACCTCCACCACCACCTCCACCACCATTACATATAGCCCCTTTAAAGTGGCAGGTCAATACAATTCACACATCCCCGGCCCCACCGCAACCCTTAATACTTCAACTTCCACCTGTAGCTCCTTCTCCTCCTGCACCTTCAGCACAGACATTAAATTCTCCACTTCAAATTCCTTTGACATGGCACATCGATGGATTACATATTGATGTTCCTATACCTGCACCACCTCCTCCTTCACCACCTCCTCCACCTGCTGCGTTAAGAATTTCACCCCATCTGCACTTAATGCCGTTTCCTTGGGAAATGATAGCGCATCACGACTTACACCACCCGCACCCTACAGGAATCACTACAATTCCAACAACTAGTAAGCTGTTAATTTTCATATAGCCTAATAGATCTGCTTCTCTATGCTCGTTTCATTCACTGTCTTTCGTATGAAGTAGAACGTGTGCAGTAGAATTTTAGGTTATTATATTTTATTTTGAAAAACATTGTTCGAAGAAGTGGTTATTTAATAAAGAATAAGATATCAAATAATGATACAGATTTTGCATTTAATTATAAAAATATAATTTGTTACTGATGGTGACGGAGAGCAGCCATTTTTTTTTCAAAAACTTATTATTTCCAGATAGGTCGGAGAGTTTTTTTGTAAATTTTGGTTTTTCTTCCTTTTTGCTTTCATCTTTAGTCGTGAAAATAAATTTTTAAAACATTCTATTTATTTAGAACAAAAGCCAAAGGTAGCATGGGCTTACAAGACGACAAAACAAGGTAATTAATTTCACCGGTATTATTGCAATGCTATACGGTTTATTAGCATAGAGAACCATAAAATCCAGTTCCATTTTCACAATTTGCTGATAATATTTAACTTCAAAAGTACATTTGAAATTTCTCTTATAATTTTTTTTTCGTACAAACTTTTACAAGTAATTTAAATAAATATGATAGAATGGGAGTTTTTGACAGTTATAGACAATGTTTGATCTAACTTCCAAAAAATGTATTTTAGGACAAACCGATAGTTATATTTAGAAATTTAGCTTAAATTTGTTATGGTAAGATGATTCTTTAGATGTTTTTCAGGGTATTTTGGCTTTTTTATTGAAATATTAATATCGCCATAACTTCAGGAAGTTTTTTGGAAGATTTGATGACTTTGGCAAGGTTTCGTTTTTTGAGCTCGTTAAAAGTTTCGTAAAATTTATATTTCCGACAAATATAAGTTCAAAAAACCCTAACAGAGGAGAAGCTAAAATGTGGACGTACATCTGTAGTGTAGACATCAAGTGGTGATTTAAGATGCAGATGATTGGAACATGTCTATCTAAATAAACTCTACACACATCTGCTGCACTCTTAATACTGACGTGACCTCAGTGGCTAGAAAATTAAACCGTAAGTTTAATTATATACGGACAGAACCTCTATAAGGATGTATAATTATAAATTCAAGATAAGTGTTTTGTCAAATAGAAATATATAATTAAAATACAAAGACATTTTATAGCTGTTTACCCCTTACATATCCTCAGCGAGGCACAATAAATTGAACTCTTTAAAATGCTATTGGATATAAGGATGATTTTTTTTTTTATGATAGTTAAATATAAAATATATGACAGTTTATGATAATTAATTATTAAAGTTATGATAGTTAAACATTAAATATATAATAATTAGATATTTGTATTTACGATATGAAATATATCGAAATTTATTTTTCATAGCATATGGTCCTGAAGAGTGGCAAAAATTATCACCGCAATGTTCGGGGTTAAACCAATCACCAATCAATATTGTGACACAAGCAACCATAACAAAACCTTTAAATAACCCTCTCAAATTGACAGTACAAGGAGATGCAGATGGACAATTGGTTGTTTTAGGAAAACTAGTAAACAACGGTAAAACAATTGGATTTACTGTAGAAGAGGGTACAGATTCTGTGCAGCTGGCAGGTGGTATTCTTGCTGGAGATACATACACTCTTAAGCAATTTCATCTTCATTTTGGTTGTGATGGTGGAAAAGGCTCAGAGCACACATTGGACGGCGAATCTTTTTCTGGTGAGGTAGGTATCTTTAGAAGACTGGCTTAATATTTTTAGAGGGTGCTTATGAAAATTGCTTAGCGTAAAATGCACGAAATACGGTATTATCATAAAGCTTGCATATCAGGATGCTGCGATAATCTTGCTTTCAATTTTTTTTTAGATGCACCTTGTGTTTAAAAATACTAAATATGGTGACCCAAAAGTCGCAATGCAGCAAAAGGACGGATTAGCTATTTTAGCTTTCTTTCTTCAGGTAAGAAATTTTGAGATATGATTGACTGAAAAAAAAAAATTTTTTGTTACTTGGTTAACATTTTTCAACTTCTTTCAGCTTCAGCTCGAACAGAAAGATTTCATATAATTGTTTACTTACACATAATTTGACAATCGTTTAAGTTACTTTGTATATAGTGGTTTGTATATAGTGGTTTGTATATAGTAGTGGTTTTAATATAGTGGTTTGATATTGTTACTAATCCTTAGTTTCATACAATAATACTTAAGTTGCTTTGTATTTGAAATGTCATTTTAAGCATGGATGTTAATTTTTATTTGGACTGAATCTAGTCAAGGCTGAAAGAAATAATAATCCAAAAATCTAATTCTAGGCAAATCCAGCTGCATCCCCAAACGGTGCATTTAACAAGATTTCACAGAGCATCGCTCACATTCAATCTCCAAGTAAGATTTTTAGATTAGTCAGCATTATTTTAATTATTCGCATATTTAATTTTAATATGATAGCACTTCATTTTTTGAATTTTTTTTTAAATCAATGAGAATTTGAAAGGGTTGAGAGATGCTAAGTATTTCGTGACGTCGCCGAGTCAGATTTTTGAAGCTCCAATTTAAAAGTAAACCCAAAAATAAAGAAAAAATCAAACACATAGTGCATCAAATATAATCGCATAGTTCACCAAATATAAACACATATCGCACCAAATATACACACATAGTGCATCAAATATAAATACATAGTGTACCAAATATAAATACTTAGTGCGCCAAATATAAATACTTAGTGCGCCAGATATAAGTACATAGTGCACCAAATATAAATACTTAGTGCGCCAGATATAAATATATAGTGCACAAAATGCACTAGTCTTTGCTATTACACTAATAAACAATTTTCCACAAAACTGCGAACTTCATATGGTTTCTATCGGTAATTTTTATGGAACAAAGTATAAGGTTTATTTTCTTACTGTCCTTGCTTTAAATTCATGGAAATTTTTAGATGAGCATTTTGATTTGTACTTTTGTTTGTCAACTTATTCTTACAAAAAGTATTAAAAGTAGGATGAAGGTTTTTGTTATAGCAAGTGCTTGCAAAATTTTGAAATTTAGAGCGCTTTAAGAGCAAAATTACATTGGATTTCCCTGTGGTTGACAATAAATTTTACAGCAATAGGCAATCATTTGTTGTACAATGTGAATTTTATTGCTTTTTATTTCAATTTAGCTTATGATATTTAGAAAAAAATAGTTGAATCTTTTAGGAGAAAGTTTCAAGGTGCCCGAAGGAATAGACTTGAAGAATTTAATTCCAGCTTCGCACGAAGGCCTACACAACATACGCAGATATGTTTATAAAGGCTCTTTACCAACACCGCCTTGTTATGAATCTGTCACCTGGGTGGTATTCAGGCGACCAATAGGAATTCTACCAGACCGCGTAAGTTAAATTCATGTATAATACCAATTGTAAAAAATGATTTTTTTTTACATTTTTCATTAACTATAGTAATTCACTGGTTTCTATACAAATTTTAGATTTTGGTTGATTTTGATGATTATCACACAACGATAGGGATTTTATTCATGGCATCATTGAGGAGCTGAAATAAACATATTATTATATAAGTTTCTTCACGGTAATTTTTTCCAATACAACGGTGAAAAATTTTCACATCAAACTTCAGAACAAATATACTATCCAGCAAGCTGCAGGATTTCAATCCGTATTTTTTACAGCCAATACTGAAAAACTCTTTGAAAAATCAATTCTGGAATGTTAGTACAGTAATTATGTTATCTGGAAAATGCATATACAACACACGCCAATGAGCAAATTTATTGGATTTTTATATGGAGGATGTACTGGACTCAAACAATGAAAACTAATTTCTTTGGAAAATATTTGTCACT
Source organism: Euphysa ruthae (assembly GCA_035046665.1). Lineage (NCBI taxonomy): Eukaryota > Metazoa > Cnidaria > Hydrozoa > Anthoathecata > Corymorphidae > Euphysa > Euphysa ruthae. The sequence continues at coordinate 199 of JAUZNK010004775.1, read as the reverse complement.
TTTATTAAAAAGAAATATTTACCAAATTGATTAAATATCAAACTACCAAATTGATAATTTCATCACCGTTAGAATTTAGTACTTACTCATGGAAACAGAGCATTAAGCCTAGTACGATTCCAATCTCATCAACTAATAAAGTATCAGTGTTTTTTTCCTATGATAAGTTTTGTAAAGCTTGGTAAATACCCCATATATA
>JAUZNK010004774.1:0-10269 GCA_035046665.1 Euphysa ruthae | reverse complement strand
TAATGCTATAGTTTTGTTTTTTCATTCTCTTTTAATTTTGTATTTAATTAAAAAACAAGGCTTGAGTTGCTTAAACTAGCAAAAATATACATTAATAACCGGAAATAATCACTGCGTTTTGTTCAAGTGAATCGTTGTGAATTTTGAAACACATATGTCAAAAATTTTGATTTAAAGTTGTTGAGAAAAGGAATCTTTTGATCTATTTTGTCCATCCGTCACAAAAATCAATCACAAATGTTTCATTCTACGGAACGGAAAATATTTAAAGATGCTCTGTTATGCTTGAGCTATCTCAGAACAACGTATCCTATGAAATATTCGCAAATTTAGGTGCTGCAGCAACCTTGTTTTTTCAATATCTGCTATTTTCAATTTGCCCGTTTGTCACGAAAAAAGTTTGTATCGTACACCAAATATTCGTTAATGGTTCTAAAGTAAAGAACTCTCAGTTAAAACCTTTTTATTTAGGAAGTGTTTATATTACCGCTGTTTTTCAAAGAAAATTGCAATGCAATGACTTCCTAAAATATTCGAAAAACATTCGAATATTTGTTACAATAGTATTCTTATTTTTGTTGAATCTATCTTTCCGCAATATATCTTGGTATCTTGGTTGGTGAAGCTGGTTATTAAACTTGGTAAGTACAGCTTTTGGTTTGCAGTGCCAACAGAAAGCAGTTTGCAAAAAGTAATAACGTCCGTATTCGTCAGATCAGATTTAAACACAGCTTGCTTTATTCTTTTCTTTGTTTCTTTATGGGCTGTCTTTGGCAGAATTTCCATTTAAGAATTTTATTGGTGATTAAGAAAATTTTATTGGTACTCTTCCTCTGATATAAAACCTTATATTTTTATGACATGCGTCATTAGGGTTTGGTACGTAACCAATGCGATTTTCAACAAGTGAACTTGTTGAGATACTTTACTATTAGCTACTCTCTTGGACTTTATTTTACTCTTTTTTAGACATTATGCCTTTGACGCAATCCGAAAGAGCTAAGCGCTACTGAGAAAAGAACAGTAGTCCGTGAACGCGACAACTTTCGGAGAAAACATAAGCGATTGACACTTAAACTCTTTCACCTTGAAGAAAATGCTGAACGGTTACAAAATCAGAGGATTGCTAAGGCAATTTATCGAAAAAAGAAAATCGAGAAGGCTAAGGGAAAAGAAAATGTTGCCATTACACAGTCATCGCCATCTTCAATTTTTACTCAAGCTTCTACAAAGGCTCGAAGTCTCTGAAAAGTTGCGTTTGCGTTACCTAAATCAACTGGGAAAAAAGCTGAAATTGTGAGAACACTTGCGAAACAGTTTAAGCAGAAAATTAAGAGTAATAAGCAGCCAGTAGGGCGCCCAAAGAACAACCTTTCACCTGATGAACTGGATTGGTTGACATTGTTTTTTAATAAACCCCATATTACGTACACATTACCAGGAATGAAGGACCATAACTAACTACATGGGAAAGAAGGATGGGGAGAGTGTTTTTAAACAAAAACGCTACTTACTTTGGACATTAGGTGAAATCGTTGATATTCTTAATGGTATATCTACTATAAAATCAGCTGATGGCTGTTTTCCGGTAAAATTCGGTAAAAAAGTTCTCAAGAAGCACATCTTCGTTAAGCGAAACCAAAACACCAAAACGCAGTTTACAATCGTGAAAAAGAGAATCTAGACATGAATGAGGTGCTTTTGCAAGTAGACTATAGTGAAAATTATGGCAACAAAGATCAACAAGAAATCCAAAGTGCCTACTGAAACCACGACACTTCAATTTTTGCCGCATGCGCTTATTACCGTACGGCTGACGGTAAAGTTTACCACAAAAACGTAACAGTGACATCGAATGCCACAGATCATTCCAGAATATCAGCACACACTTGCACGATGAAACTGATTGAAGTGGTTGGAAAAACTGTCCAAATACGAAAACAGAATGTTTGGAGTGAAGGTTGCGCGGTGCAATTCCGCTCTCGTTTTGTATTTGATTTAATTTCTCGCGTCGACCGTAAATACGAAATAGCGTTGTTCTATAACGAACGTCACCATGGAAAGGGGCCAATGGACGAAGTCGGTGCAACCATAAAGAATAAAGTTTTTCGCGATAAGGTTCAGATTACCAGTGCCGAATCTTTCGCAAACTACGCAGATTACGCAATCGATGGAATAACATCGCTCTATTTACCTGAGGATGAGGTTTTCGACGAACCAAGTGGAATTGAGAATGCGCCAAAAATTTCGGGTACTTTAGAAGTCCACAAAGTCACCCGAGATATCAATGAAGATGGTGTCAGAAAATTGAACTTTTTCAAGATAGCATCAGACGAGAAACCTTTTTATATGCAATGGTATAGGCGACCCGGAGATATGTGATCATCCCGCTCTTTGCCTCAAATATGATCCCGACAACACCTGTGCATCTTGCAAGGAACCATATCTGGCCTTTTACTTGGAATGGAGATTTTCATGGGCACTGATCATGAGTGATTTTACAGCTTAAATAAAGTTTTCACATTTATAGTTATTTTTACCAAATGATATACCTCAAGATTTAGTGACATTTTTTGTCCATCCGTCACGCTCAATTGACATCATACTTAATTATTAATCGGCACATTTTATCTTTTCTTAGATTTTATTTCTTATTTTTGTTCCATATTGATATAGTTTGTCATAAAACAAAAAGATGTTATCAACGCATTAATGCCATTGATAAAATTCTTTCCCAATTAAAAATTTCAATTGTCAATTTCTATCCCGTCTATCCGTCACGACCCACATTTTCATCCATAAAGAGAAAACGAAAAAGAGAAAAGCCATAAGTTTTTTTTTCAAGTTCCAGGTACACCCGTTTTTGGAAGCTTATTATTTATATATTTTAAACGGAATTTTTTTATAGAATAAATATAATTTTGTAAAATTATTATAAACTTATTAACAACTGAAGATTGCCAGCACGTCATGAAACTTTAAGTATTCAAAATAAGTTGTGTTTTCTCTTTCAACCATAATAAATTTATTTCGCTTAAAATTACACATCGATCACAGACAAAGAAGAAGAAATAATTTTCTATGCATAGAAATCTTTGCTCTATAACAGCAAGCAAGCATGGATGAAAAAGAATAACGGTCTGTTTGATGTTAAGATGGGCGCATTCGATGGAGCCGAGGTATGTGAGCTCGTTGGCTCTTATTTGCTATTTCAACTTGCAAATTCGTGCTATATGGGAAATATTAGGCTTTATTGAGACGACGGGTTGGCCGTTTTTAAGGACATAAGTGGGCCTAACCCAGAAAAAATTAAAAAACGGTTTATAAGAATTTTCAAAGAAAACAATTTAAACATATCGATACAATGCAACATCCAAATAGTCAACTTTCTTGATAGGTAAGTAAGTAAGTATTTATTCACCATCAATAAAAAATTTACAAAATAAATGTTAAGAAAGTCGTTAAAAAAAAAAAAAAATTTATTGCATACCACAATATTTTAAACAAGAGGTATTGATAGCAGGGATAAGCACAAGAAAAGCCAAGGCCTTATTTACATTATTTGATCAAAGCCACTTGTACTGGTTTAATGGTTAAAATATCAATATTTTATATGTATATAATATAATATATAATATATTGTATGAAATATATCTCACTGCATATCAAAACAGATTTTTAATGCACCTTGTTGAAACCAGGTTATTTGATTTGAAAGAGAAAACAGAAAGATATAAATAAAAGAAGTTTGTAACTTATGTTGTTACAAAGAAAACAAACTTTCAAGAAAATATTTCGCGAAACAATTTTTTTTTAAAAGATGTCTTCAGTATCATCATACCAATTCGAACCGGAACGTACTTACTGATTTAGAGAATGTTGAAAGTGGGAAAGAAATGATTTCAAGAAATGAATCGCTAAGTAGTCATCTACAAAAAATCGGCTAGATTTAGGTGTAGACGATTGGTGTAGTAAATGCGACAGCTGTTCTGTGATGCCCGTCAATAGAGAATGTACCTAATAACACGAAAAGAAGTAAATAATTTAATATTGATATCAATTTAAGAAACTAAATAGAGTTGCTATAAGAACAGACAAAGTCAATTTTTCGTTTTGCTTTGCCGAACCCTAGTTTGGTGGAGATCGATTTTTTTTTTTTTGAGGTTTGAAGAAACAATTAGTTTTAAGTCCTCCCCCAGTTTGTTTCATAAGAATTTGACGTATTAAAGTGTTGAACTTCAAGATCATAGATATTCATTTGTTTAAAAAGTACGACAATTCAATTTCCCCTGGCTCTGACCGTTTGTTTATTAAGTAAATCGAACGATTTACGGATGTTCTGGAAAAACTGAGATTATACCAAGTTGATTCTGTACTAAAAGTGATTTTATTTATTTATAAAAAACAAAAAAACTATTGGAAGGAATGTGAATTCAAACATCTCATTCTTCGATAAACATTATTTGTTCATATTACAGGCTATATATCAACCCGTGTAAAAAAAGCCTGTCTTGCTAGAAATATATTAATAGATAATCTTCTTCCTTCTTTTAATTGTATGCTTTAGCCAAATCACCTTTAGTTGAAGCCCGCTGCTATACAATGCCTTTTAAATATTTTTCGCATCTTTGCAGACAAAAATACTATATTCACAGCGAGTTTTTTAATGCAACTTCCTAAATTTTTTTTTATAATATTTGTATGTTATAGTGTTGAATAATATTTCGAAACTAGATTATATTTAATTTATTAAATTATAGAGATTAGAATTGTAAGTATAGTTTGAGTATGGATCACCCTAGCTATATTCTACATCCAGCTTTTATTTTTCATGTTAACTTTGAGTTTCTGAGCAAAACTTATTTCATCAAATATTTACTATAGAATCCAGTGTATTATATTTTGATTCATTAGCCAAATCTTGGCGGAGTATACAGCTATATATTATATTTTTAGTAAAAAGTTTGGTAAATTAAAAAGTTAATAAATTTTTACATAATTAAAAGAAAATTTAACACTTTGAGATTGCATAAAGTATAAATAAAGTATTACCTATAATTGGTGGCCATAATTGATGCACGCTTTTGTCACATTGCATGTGCAGGATGAGTCAAATCCAATTGTACCATTTAGTTTAAGTAAGTTGCCCTTATGCACGTTCGCAAAGGGCGACGTGTTTCACTACATGGTAACACAAAGGCAGGAAAAAGTAAACAGGCAGTATCCGCAGATGGAAGGGACTTAAATGTACGTACAGTTTTGTTAATTTTCAAAACGTTGTTTTCAATTGATTTCATCTTGTCGCAGTGCTGTTTCCACAAGTTTTCTCAAGCAATATATTTTTCACTTGATGTCATTACATAGAGGATAATGAAATTTTCTACTGTGAACTCTATTTCCAAAATTCCAAAAACACTAAGTGCCAATATTCATTGTTTTTCCTCTTGATTCAGGGGCAGATCATCGGAAAACTCAACAACAAAATGATTGTCATTACCCTTGAACCAACGTATACCTTTGTAAATAGATGGTACCTTTAAACTTAGGTCAGCTATCACTGTCATTAATGCTGACACAGTTCTCGACAAACCACTATATCCCGAAATAAAATGAATTTCTCCTATATCTAGAGACTAATGATAACGTTATAGACTTTTACCGAAGCGGTAACAACCTCTAACAAAATTTATACTTATACCGAACTAAACCAGCTGAAATTTTCAATTTGGATATATTATTTGAGAACATGTCTCAAATAATATATCGAACAACGAGGCACATCGAATTTTAAATTTCGATCTAGAAATTCTAAACAAAGGGTTTGTTTTCGATTTTACCCTCTTGGGTACAAAAGGTGGAATTTTATGAGAATTAAGCATTTTTTAGCAGTCTATATGCCTTTTTTTAAAAAGATATATCTCAGAACATGTGTTTAAAACTTCAGCTATGTGAATCTTCCATACCTTGAGACGAATACGTTGAACATATCGAATATAATGTCCTCTAAACCAGTACATAATTTGAGGAGGATTAAAGTTGATTCATTTGATTCACGTAACCATTGCAGAACTTGTGACTTTTCAGGACTTTCGTAGTTAATCAACTTAATCCCTAGGATTTTCCTAATTGATCAACTTTTCCATAATATTTGACGACAAAACTGGTTTGCCGACAAATATTTCTTTCCCTGCCACACTATCATGATGTTTAAGTCATATTCATGAGAACTAGACTAAATTTTCCCCATACACAACAGAAAACGCGAAATGGCCGGATATTACATTAATGATGATGAAAAAGAAAGTTTCAAAGGGAAAAAAGAGAATGTATAATTTCAGTTTAAATGCATATAAAAAATTTCACCTATACCATTTAGAAGATTTGTAAAGGCAGCAGAGAGAAAAAATATATCAGATAGAGAAGGACTATTAAGACTTATCGAAGATTTCACTGCTGAAATCCGAAAATAAGAGAAAGAGAAAACTCCCTTGAATACAGTAATAATAAGCGATGAGGAGGAAGCTCCTCAAGAAGTCTTAGTGATTCATAATATTTTGGAAATGACTGACAAGTATTATTCAGCCAAACAATTTCTAGAAATAGATACTAGCAATTCAGATAGAACTTTCAGTATATTCGTTGAACAATTAATAGAAAAGGCTAAGTTTGATTATAATAATGATTATAACAATGTGATTAAGAACCGCTCTAATAATTTGAAAGATATAACACCTTTGTTTAATATTTTCTCAAGGACCACAAAATTTTCAACTGCTACGCATCCTTTAACAGTATATGACCTTAAATTTCACGGAAACTTTCGTTCAACAAGTCTCTTCCCAGCTCCCACAAATGCTCAGTAGCTCGCTTGTGGCCTTTACTTTTCTGTGGATTATGATCTATAATCTTCAATTTAATGCCAACCAATATCTTTCTCTGTTTGTGTAAGATCTACTTTTATGTTACCCACAGCTACTGCCTCTATGCAGGTTCCGTTATAGAGATACGACAAAAGCGCATCACTTTAAATTTCCCCTTGTCATAAAAAAATATATCTGGCTATCTTAATGCCTACAATCACGATCATATATTTCTAGATTTTAATAAATGACAACAATTTACATTTAAAATATGTAAAATTCTCGTAAAAAGGGTTACTCCCAAAATAAGATTTATTTACAAAAACGACTGCACTTGAAAAACAGGCATTAAAACTACTAAGACCAGAATTTTGGGAATAAAAGATAAGTTTTTTCTTGCATGCAGCAAATTTTTTGTTTAAAACTTATCCTTTTGACAAGAACATGGCGGCACAATCTATGGAGTGTCGGCAAATTGTTGCAAATACCTTTGAAAACTGTTTGAAAAGAGTTGTAACCCTTGTGCAAAATAATTTTTTCAAGATGGTTGTTCTTGTCAAAATTCCAAAGCTGCTAAAGCGGGAATCGATAAATGTATTGGTAAGCTGCTCCCGATAACTGCTTTGTAGTCGATACTTAAATCCTATTTAAAACTATTTTTAATTTGAATAAACAAAAGTTGAACTTCGATACCATTGAGAAGCAAATTACTCATGAAATATTAGAAGAGTTCTCTAAACGTGTAAAAAACACAATGATAAATTTTTATTTCATAAAACTTTCACACTCTTACATATTTACAACTAAAAAGGTAACTATTAATTATTCCATGTTTTCTAAAGATATTTGACGCGCTGCGGTAGATTAAATCACCATCATAAAGCATGTGTCTGTCTTCACACCTAAATCTATAAAAAATAACAGCATGAATCACATTAAAACATTTTAGACGTAGTGTGATGCTTCATATCAAATCTCTACTTAGCTGAGTAGGGTGCGTTAACCACTTGTGATTCAATTTTCAAGTTTTAGAAAAGAGCAATGGAAATGAAAGTTTACATTAACAGGAAGTCTGTAGTCACAAGGAAAAACCAAGGAAAAAGAGTTTTTAATATAACTGTAATGTTCGGGAGATGTCTGATAGTAGTTTCGTAGTACTAGGAGTGAGTGACGAATTAATATAGACGAATATTTCAGAAAGTGATAAACACGTCTTAACACAATAACTATCATATGTACAAGAGAGCCTAGTCATACTGACCAGGATATATGTCCTAAATCCTACATGCCCCTTTCCTAAGGCTTTAAAGAAATATAAACGTATAAAGACGTGTAGTGTTCATGACGAGGTCAGTCGTGTGACTGGCCCAACATTTTTGGGGAGAACGGTCTCGATGGTCGTTTTTCCAAGTTGTTTCTCCGTGGTTGGATGGTGGATGCGACTTGGTCCCTTGTGGACTTCTCTTTCTCGTCCTCGTTTTGTGGGGTAGTAACCATTTCATCGGACTGTGGGCCTGGGATAGGGGCCTCGTTGTTTGTGGTCTCCTGCTGCGCTGGAACTGGCGTTGGCTGGTCGGGTCGGGTGCCATGCCAGGCTGGTGACATGCTGGCAGGATCCGTAGGAGGAATCGTCGGTTGACCAGGGTGACTGTATGACTGACGTCCACGACGATGCGATATTGACGGTTTGGCAATTTCTCGGTGATGAAGCCTGTATTGTTCCATTTTATTGGGCGATTCCCATGTTGATTTTGCACTGCGTCTACTATTTGGAGTGGTTCGAGGTGGCGTTGCTTTGTGAGGGTGGCAATTTGTTGGAGATGACGTTTCGTGAGTACTTTTTCCCGTTTGTTTGCGATCTTCTCCCATGCGTCTTGTAGATTCAGCTTTTCCATGGGGAATTGGTCTGCCGAATAATGCAATTGCTGGCGAAATTCCGGTTTGTTGACATGGTCTATTTCTGTGTGTCAGAAGGGCCTTTACGGATTTTTTGTTGTCGAGCTTTCCTGTTCTCGGGTCGACGTTTCCGAGAAAAGTGTGTTTGGCTGTTTTGATTCCCGCTTCCACCCTACTGTTGCTTTGTGGGTAAAAGGCAGAGGAGAGTCGTCGACCAATGCTTCATTGTGAAAGAAAGTTATGATAGTCGAGTGATTTGAATGGTGGTCCGCAATCAGTTGCGAGTTCTTGTGGGACACCGAATATGGAGAAATACATGAATAAAACCTTTGCTATTGTGCTGAACGTTGTGCTTGTCAGGGTGGCTACTTCGATCCAAGAGAATCCAGAAAGTTTGCATAAGTCCATCGATGCTTGTTCGAAGGGGAACTCAGGTGGCGGTGCTTCAATTGGTTGTTCTTTCGGCTGTGATGGGGCTTGTTCGTTGCATTGACGACATTTTGTGCTCGAATTAGACGGACAGCAGTACAAGGCCGGGCCAGAAGAATCGTTCTCAGGCATTGGCCAGCATGCTGCTTACACCTTGATAGGCTGCGTGTAGCTCCTCGAGAGCCCTTGGATTAAATATAGATCGTTTCTCATAGTCCAGTAACTTTGGATGTCCATTGGTAGGTTTTCTTTCGTGTCTGGGAACCCGTTGATGATGTAGTTGGATAAGTGTGAGCGTTCTTACTGTTGATACCATATCGAATGGGCTCGGGGTGTGATGTGTCTCACAGAAGGATGCTCTGTTGAGTTGTTGAAGATCGACGGTGCGCCTTGGTTTGTCTTTCTTTGTCGAATTATAGACCATTCTCGCCCGCCATTCTGTTGCCGTTCCTTGAGGTACTTTTTCTAATATCCCCAAACGTACGTCAGGATCTATGTTGGTTGATGACAGCTGAACGCAAAGACAAAACTTAAAGGCGGTATTTTTAATGTGCCCAACTATAATATAGCTAACGTTTTAGTCTTTACCAGATTACATTTATATATTTTAGATATATTAATATTGATAAAAGCCCTCCATACTTGTTGTTTGTTTGAACACAAACTGCTAACAGCTTGTATGCACTACTCTTGATTCATTTTCTTTAAAGAGAACAATTATTTATCTCTATCCCTCAAACTAAATTTCAATCTAATAACATACAGTAATGGCGAGAACAGTATGCTAGCCTAGCGACTTCCTCCGTCTGTCTTGCCAAGTTTCGTTTTCGACGTTGGGCACGCTCAGCAGACATTCGCTGTCTCCTGCCTCTTACACGTCTCCGTTGATCTAAATTTAACAACAGCTATAATGATTGCCTAAACTAGTAGAGCTTAATAGGGTTATTTCATGAAAACTATTAAAAAAAATACTGCATCTGCATTTTTTTTTTTTTTTCAAAAAACCTTAAAATATCTATATTATTTAAAAAATACCACCACATGGCCAAAAAGTTGAGTGATTAATTTTTAAAGGCAGGCACTG